>JAVQJG010119188.1:0-35332 GCA_036024015.1 Craterocephalus amniculus
ACAAACGGCAACTTGCTTTTGAAGCTTTTCACTCTTTGGCTTCAATTTGAAACAATGACAACTTCACCTGTTAAAATCTGATTTCCAACAGTGGCAGGGAATTGAACCCTCATCCCTACCGACCTTCCACTACAGCTCCTTATTCCGCCTCCTAACAGGTCGAGCTATTCTTCCAAACACATGCCTGGTTGGTTTTGAAGCTTTTCACTCTTTAGGAATCAATTTGAAACTTTGTAAATAAGAATACTTCACAAGGAAAAGCCCACAACTGGCTGCTTCTAACCATCTCCCACCACTATGACAGGGAATTGAACCTGTTTGTTTTTCATCAACCAGTCTTGTAAGCGTCACCATAACAGTCTGTGCTATTCTTCCAGACACATGCAGTGTTGATTTTGAAGTTTTTCAGTCTTTAATTTAAATTTGGAACAATGAAAATTCTCCTTCAATACTTTATTCTCAACACTTTGGCAGGGAACTGAACCCACAACTTACTGGTCTTCCACTGCAGACCTTCCTAACAGCCTGAGCTACCCTTCCAGGTACGCTGCGTTCACTATGAACTACCTCATGAGCTGAGCTACAGCTACAGCTACTTCTTCATGCATGTAGCTACATGTACAGCTACTACATGCATCCTTTCATATTTTTGTTTCGCTACCAACTTAACCTTCATCTATTTCCAGTTCCTGTTGTCATTTGATTAGACTTTTAGATTTAGCTGAATTGTAAAAATAATCTAAAATAAAATAGACAAATAATAATAAGAAAAACAATTAATTCTGGGCCAATGAGAGCAAATGGAAGGGTAGGAATATGTTTGCAGACAACTGCATGTATTTAGGCCTTTATGTGGCTGATGTACAGGATGTCTTTCAGTGTCTTCAGGGTGTGTGGAAATGCTTCATTCTTTAAAAAAACACAAAAAAAACCCCAAAAGAAATGATTCTTTTTGGTGCCAAAAGAATCATAATTGGTGCGAAAATGGTTGTTGTATGAGAGGAGCCTTTTATCAACATCTCTCCATCAGGTTTGAAGAAATAAGTGGTCCTCTACATTTCAACAAAGAGATTTGCAGGATTTGAGGTTAAGAGGACAGCTCTCCTCATACTGAAGCATGTCAGTGATCACAACAGGGAAAAATCAGAGCGCCATCGCTCCGAGACGCTGAAGTCTTTCCTGGAGTGAGAAGGTTTTCTCCTCTTTAACTTGTCTGCTTGGCAGAATCCACATTCTACTCACATTTTTATGAAGTTTTGGCCTCATGTCTGCCTTGGAGCATTCTCCAAACATTTGCTCATGCTCTCCACGCAGTCTGCCATTTACTTTAATGGAAGTTGAACTTGTACCAACACTTAGTGAGTGTATTCTGGACGCTGTTAAGGTTCTGGGCAGTGAGGAGGGTGAGCACGTGATTAAGTCTGATAGCATTAATAAAGCTTTAAATTACATGTGGATGCTGTATCCTCACCTTTCACCAGGGTCCATTTAAAAAAAGGAAAAAAAAACTATAATTATCTTATTCAACAAACTCTTAGAGGTAGAATTAATTTAATTTAATCTTATTAATCTTTATCTGACTTTTATCTTTCAAACAATTACTGTGTTAGCTTTCTTGCACTTCTTCTGCTTATGAACCTTCCACTAACTTACATCTTACCTTATTATACAGAAAAAAACCTTGGAATAAATGTAAAATAAGATTCCTGAAACAGATAAATATATTAATCAATTTCAAAGGTATGTATTTTGTTTTCTTTTGACCATAATTTAAGTGTGAATAAATGTTGCAAACAGTTGAGATAAAAGTCAATGATAAAGGTTTATTTAATAATTTCTTCACTAAGATTCATGATAATCACTGGAAATTTTGCTCTACCTAATGGTAGAGTAGGACCACAAAGGGTTAATATCTATTTTTTCTCATTATTCTTAATGCTTGATATAAAAGCACCAAACAAACATTGCCGTTTTGGAGATGCTGCGATCCATTAAAAGTTCTGCACATCCTTAGAAGAGTCCTCCTCGAGTTGTTTCAAAATTAGCCTTTATTATCTACAATACGCCAACACAAACTGTTATTCAACAAGAATTATATGCTGGGTGACCTAATTTTGTATTGGCCCTACTTTAAAAGAAGGCAAATTCTATCTTTGTCTGTATTCTGTCAGTTTCCGATTGATGGTGAATCAGATTACCCAGCTGTTGGGATGCGTCCTGAACAACAAGCAAAACAGTTTCATGCAAGCCCCTGGTGGAGAGAGCAGACCTTTTAAGGAGTAAGTAATAACCTGAAACATGACTCTCCCTTCAATAACTAAACAAACAAGCTGGCAGGCGGCTGATTTAGATGCAGTGGGCTTCTTTCTCAGCGTACCAAAAAGAGCATCTCTCAGCAGCTCATCTGTGCCACTGACAGATTATTGACAGAAACAGACAGCTGAGCCTCCTGTCAGTAATATGTCACATCACATCCTTTGACACTCATCTCCCTCCGCTAAAACAAACTCCCCTAAACACACCCTGACAAGCTCCAAACTGCCTTCATCTTTATGACCTGTCCAATGGTTCACAGCCAGACTGAAGAGGCTCCCCATGAAGGATCAGATAAACCTCCCTGAGTGGTCTGACTCAGACAAACCAGCAGGGATTTTTCCCACAGAGCAGAAGTGATACCTAAACACTGGAGATGAGCAGCTTTAGATAACAGATGGTACACATTGTCATGGATTAAGTTTTTGTTCCATGATTATGTTTTCTGACTCATTTTCTTCTTTTTCCCCATCATGTTTTCCTCTGTGTCTTCAGTTTTTCCTGGCATTTAAGCCAGGTTTTTAATGTTTCCTGGAGCTTGATATGATGTTGGATCCATTTCAGGAAACATCAAAAACCTGCAGAACACCTTGCTTTGGCCATGCCTTCCATTCTTTAGTAGCATCGGCTGCTACTAAAAAGATTAGTTGCAACATGGTCTGGTTATCCCGTCCACACATACACCAATCTGGACAGGAGGATTATCTGAAAATAAAAACATTTTCTGTGCCTAAAAGTTACTTTTACATGTGGATAAAAGCTGCAAAGTTGTTGTCATTGTCATTGCCTTCCTGCCTCCTGCTGGGTTCTCACCCTGTGACTGGGTCCTTATCTCCATGCAACCATAAGACGAACATAAACAATGAATTACTGGTAATGCTGAGCTATTTTGGAAACTGAAACCCTGAATTTTGCACGATGAATTTATGAAAAATAAAAGTGCTGGTACAAAAGCATGCAAAACTTAATTTCAGACTTTCAAAACTTTATTTCAGGTTTTAAATTTTCAAGGTTTCAAAACTTTTTCTTTTGGTTTCAGATTATGTCAGTGTTCTCACTTCATGTGTTTGTAGAGAGCATTTTAGGACAATATTGAAGATTTGTAGTACATACATATTTTTCTGGTGCATTTGGTTTTGAGAGCATTATATTTTCCATAAGCACTATAATCAGTATGTGAACATGTTTCAATTTAACATTTCAAAAGTAGACAAAAGATGTTTTTTTTCCCCGCAGATGTTGAACAATATTGTTTTAAACTTGCCACTGAGCCACTGCTACATCTCTGTAGACCCTTATTTAGACATTTATCTGCTTTATGTGATTCAGAGTTTGCTGTGTAGAAACAAAAAGTTATAACCATCACAGCACCAGGGCCACGCAACCTGCAATTGAAAATTGGACTGGCAGGCTTTTAATTAATTAGCACTGCTTAGAACAATGATCTCCATCGGTGCCACTTGGCCGTATTATTTTCAGCAAATTCTATATAAATCGATTCAAGTTGCTCTAACTTTATTCACATCAGCTGTTATGTAGAATCTGTTGCATTTATGCTTGTTTTTATAGTATAATGTGAGTAAAAACAGCTCAGACAATAAATGAGTTAAAAAAAAGAATTTAGCAAATGCAATACATACATGCATGGTCTTAATGCTAAAATAAGCTAGATGATTACCTGGTAGCCTCATACAGACAGTGGAATCCATTTTTTTGGAAAGCTGTTGACATTTCTACAATATTAAATATCAATCTGGTTTGTTTAAGTGCTGAAAGTTCGAAACATTCTAGTGTTGACTATGCCTTGCCAGAGAACTTGGAGAAATTATTAAAGAGCTAATTTATCTGGGACAAAAGCCAGTCTAAACTTCTACAGAATTGATGGCTTTGCCAGTAAAGGAAATAGTCGACCAGGATCCAAAAATTGCTGTGACAAAAATGGTCTGGTAAAACAACAGAAGAGAGACTTGTACGTGACACAGAGCCAGCAAACCGAGCAGCAGCATGTTCCGTGGAGCTCAACAAGGCAATGCAGCTTTGATGAAAGTCTGCTGTCAGTGCTGGTGGACCACGTGGGAGAGGAATTCATTTACTTGTGTTGCATGCATGATAAAAACGCCACACAATCCCACACAGTGGAAATGATAAAACAGAGCAACAGTGAGATTAAGATGCAGCCACACAACAGCCTTCCCTGTGTCTTCCCTCTTAGACATCTGCATCACAAAAAGCAGAATCTCTTCTAGAAATGTTTTAGATACAAAAAAAAGAGTTGATTTCAGATCAGTTTACAGCTTAATCTGATGGGCCTGAGGGCTGGCCTTGCAAGGCTGCAGGTCACAAAGGTTCACAACATCCCTCCATCAAAATCTGAACTCCATGTTTATGTCAAAATACACTCGGTTCTGCCTGTCGGGGCAGAGCAGGAGCTTATTCAGTCATCAGTCAAACACTGCTGAAAGGAGCTGTCCGCTGAATGTGCTGCTGTCTTTGACAAATATCACCTTGTGTCAGGGACTTCCTTTCGCTTCAGGACAACGCAGGGGAGGTTGGGTAAGAGAGAAAACTTTGGGCAACAATTAGTGGCAAACTAGAAAAAATTCTGTTTCAAAAGGATGAAAACAATCTTCTTGTTTGTGTGTTTTTCGTAAGTGTCAGTCACACCAGGCACATGTGCTGACTCTGCATGACCAAAAGGCTTCTTTTCAACTTTCAATTTATGAAGCGTGCTTGCATGATGTGTTTTTCAATCCTCAGAGAGATGTGACGGGCATAAAGGCCTTCAACATTAGATGCTGAATATTATGCTTTTGTTGAGATTCTTTCTGCAAAATCAGAAGAAAACGTATCACGTGAGTTTTAATTTAGGGGCGTCATTTAAGCGTCTTTCTATCATCCACAGACCAAAAGCGTCAAAAGCAATGCAGCTTTACAACAGAACTGATAAGATGATGTATATTTGAAAAAACAAATCTCAGCTATCAGCCTCGGGACTTCAAACTAACAAACTAACCTTTGTGGAAGCAGAATGGACCACTGTTCCAGTGGAAAGAAAATGTGGAACACATGTTTACCAGTGTGTGTGTGATGTTAATGGAAATAGCATTTATCCTTCAAGATATTGCCTTTTGTGTCACAGGGAGAATCAAGCTTTTTTTCATTTCCTTTAAAGAGGCCCAAGGCTTTGGAGATATGTGTTAACCGGAGTCCTACTTGGAAGTCTGTAATGCCCAACTTTCCCCGGCTTTTTCATGTTGTGAGTCTGGGGGAGTGAGTAATCACTCTTTATATGCCGACGACGGCTGAGGTAAAGTGCAACGGACAGCAGAAATGCTTTGAAGTCACACTGCCTGCCAAAAGTGGTCAAAAAACTCCCAAACATGATGGTTATCAAACAACTTGACATGCTTGCTTTGTATTAGTTTGAGAGAAAGCAGAGTTATTTGGTAGGAATGTGTCTCCTTTTATTAAGCTCTCCCCCCTCGGTCATGAGTGCTGTCCTCCTGATATCTGTTCCAAACATCATTCATGTATTGATGGGTAGAGCCAGAAATTGAAGCTTGGCCAACTCCCTTACTTTTATCATTGTCCTGACTCACTCCTGCAGGTAAGAGCACTCCTTCGGTGTATGCTTGTTTTAAAATATATCGCTGGACTGCTGACTGAACTCTTTCCCTATCCAAGCTTCTTATTAAAGTGATCAGCGAAAACAAGAATGGCTGAATAGACCCGGGGAAGTCTGATCACTTCACATTGTTGCAGGGCTTTTATTTTTTCTCACTGCTCCAGAAGCCATAAATGGGCCTCAGATTTTTCCATGTCTGCATCAGTTTCCATGAGAGGCATTCTGGCAGCTTCCATAAATGTGCTTTCATGATTCTTCTGGGAACAAAAGCAACACCATTCCCAGGTAAACACCATGGAAATGAAGCTTTTATGAGTGAATCAACTGTCAGTGTAGCTTTTTTACCCCTCATAACCAACAAGATAGGGATGTTGGTGCATAAATACTCTGGTCTCGATACTACGATCAACGGTCAAAATATCGAATTTGATACTGAAATACAACTCTGTTGATGAAAAACATGTTATTTGTTTTCGCTTCTGTGAGTTTTAGGCGACAAAACTACATGTGGAGCCATCTTATAGTCCTTCCGTGTCACATGATCACGGAATCCTATCAAGTGTCATGATAATGCTGGTTCTGTTTAAATATTTTACTATCGTATTTATGGTAAATATCGAAAACCGACGACAAAAACACCCACTCATGTCGTAATTTCCACTGGGAAACTGGAAAAATCTTATGATGGCCGAGTTGCCGAGATGAGATCAACTTTGACCTTTCAACATGGTGGAGAGCAGCGAGATGATTGTGTTTGGTAAGGCAGCATTAATGCAGGTTATTTTGCATTATGGTTTTATAATATATTACCTTTACATCTTATATATGTATGTTCTATTTTCAATTTAATAATGTGAATAATCTTATATTGATCTATATATTATTTTATCATTTCAAAAAGATTTATTCTCATTTTTGTTTAATTTACACACCAGTATGATTTCTTGTTTTAAAAGCATTTCTTTCAAGTGTTTATGTTCTTTTATTTATAGTTTCATTTATGCTTTATGTTTTCCTGCAATAAAGATATAAATGCACACAATTGTGATTTTATTCTAGGGGTGCTATAAACTGATGGTGTTGTATCAGCAGGGAATGTTTTGGTAGCTACCACCTAACCTTCAACCTAACAAAATCTGCCAAAATGATTTACATCCCATTTGCATGGTCATCAGTGGATGAATAATGAATCCAATGTAACTATTAAGTAGCATGTATCCACAGTTTATAGCTTTGCATCTTTTTGGTAAAAATAAAAAAAGAGGATAAATTTTAAAAAAGAACAGCTGCATGATGTACACCTCACCTCTTCTACTAATTTCCCCAAACCTAATTTGTGGGTCCTGTTTTGGCACAGACCAAAACTAACAAGCTTCAAGAATTATCTCCACCTCTTCTTCCAAAATCTTTTAACTTCTCTCTTTTAAAGATAAAATAAATGGTATTAGTTAACAATCTGTTTAAGTTATATATGCAAAGACTTGGAAATGCTTCAATGTCACCACTGCTCTGAATGTAAACTGACTGTTTGACTTATCCCAAGTACATTTGGCCCATTTCTTTCCTATTATACAACCAGGTTGTTATAAAACCAAGCTAATTATAGGTCTCAGTTTACAGCGGCTGTTGGAGCATCTTTGACAGACCCCGCTAACTCAACCCACCTTTTACCACAGCATCAATATATTATGGAAGGATAACACTGTTCATGTGTACTCCCATGTTAGGAAGCTGTGTTTATATGAGATGACAGATGTGAGGATACTGCCTCATAAAAGATGGATTTGGGAAGTGATTTATGAGTGTTTTGACTGACAGTTGAAGCATATACAGAGTATCTTGGGACTGAAATGTTGTTTTGAGAAAGAGTTCTTATCTGAGAAAAACCAAAGCTCATCTTTCCTAAAGTTTACAGCATTGTGGGACTGTAATAAACTGACCCCACCTTGTGTATCTTTTAATATTTTTAGCTTTTTTCCACATGCTATCATTTCCAAGTCCAAATTTAACATGTATCATAAGGTTTATGCTTCTATTTTAGGATTCCAGCCCTTATATAAGTCACACAGATTGCAGCTGAAGGAGACTAAATTTATAGATCAAACATGCAAGTCAGAAAAGTTTTGGGCTTAGTCTCTAAGACAAAAAAGTTTGTTTTTAAAGCTGCAAAACTAACTCAGTGTTTAATCTGCAAGAGTTGAGAGGAGTAAAATAACTGAAAAACATCCCATCCATCCTGAATTCCACAGACACAACAATAAGAAGTACCAGGATATGAATTTTAAGATGTCTCAGGGCGTTTACTGTGTGTCTCTTTGAGGACCACACAGTTCAGATTCCAAATGCTTTGACCCAGGAGCCAATCTGGGAGAGACATGCTCGCTCCGTGCTGTGTGGTCCTCCCAACAACCAGGTGCCGATCATCATAATTACAAGCGCAGTTCGGCTGTGATCCTTGACTCTGTTTGCCAGCGTGGGTAACCATCGTTTAAATTTCAGGTAGCAGAGATGCAACTCTGACTCCACGTAGATGTGATCTGTGTCGGCTAAATCCTTCCCTGCAGGGTTTATGTTGCTATTTTAATACCTCTGTGGAATTTTGTGTGTTCATTTTTGAAAAGAGAAGAAAAACATCAGAGTATAGATAAGGATTTCTGGGGCTGATTATGGTCCATTTTACTTTTGGTTTTACTATTTTTCAGCTATTCTAGGAACAAGCCACCTGCAAAGTCATGAAGAGTAAACCCTTTGCTAATAAACACTTCAATGTATCCACAAATGCAAACAAAAACTCAACCATCAGAAACATTTATCCCATGATCCTACAAGTTAATCCCTCTAATTTATGGCTTAAACCCCACTGCAAGTGTGCGGTGGTGTGTTTTCTCTGCAGAAAAACAAACAATCTCCTAACCTCAGCCGGTAATTCCATTGTTTGCTCATTTTTTATGTGTTCAGGATGGTTTTGGGGCACCAACATTTTGGAGAAGAATGTGTAGAAACAAGCCAATGACAGCGTAGGAGGGTTAAGCTGAAATGAATTTCAGCTGTTTTGTCTACATTGCCTCTAAAGTCATCTTACATAACAGATTAACCAAACAAACTAGCAGTCAGTCAAAGACTATAAACACAGTCTGTTCAAATCTGCATCTCCTGTTTCTCTCTCTCACACACACACACACACCAGCATTTTCAGGTCTCATGGTTTAAGCTGGGGCCTTCTTTGAAACCACAGTGTCACAGGGTGGTGTTTGGGAAGTTTATCAGAGCTTTAGAACATAACGGCAGTAGAACAGGAGCTATTTCAGTTTTATTTAACTGATTTAATGCTTTGTTACACCACTGCTATTCTCTAAAGCATAGAACACTTTGCCAAGTTAAAATCCTGTGTTCACAATAAACATGTAATGTACTTTAATAAATGTCTTGTTCAGACTCACAGCCACCAAAATTAAGGCTTCACATTACCCCAAAATGTAAAGAATGTATAGAATTAGGGTTCAGTAATGAATCTATGTCTCTGCGGGGGGATATGGATACTCACGTCTTCTTGTTATTGCATTTTTATGCCAAATAGGAGCAGTTTTGAAAATATAGGAACACTTGTACAAGTTTGTGTCGGTGCTTCTCAGATACCAAACCTTTTCCAAATGGATGGTTCTTTATGTCTTCTTCATGTTTTTACTGATCACCTGCATTAAAAGATGACCTTACCTTCTTCCGTCTGCAGGCACTAGGAGCTAAATGAATACAAAGAGGGAAAAAAAGTCAGTTCTAGCAAGAAACCAGAATCAAATGTACAAAACCAGTCAAATATGGAAAAGCTAACATACAAGTTCAGAGTAATAATAAAGCTGTTTATACTATGTAGCAATCACAGCATCATCAGAATCCACTGTAAAAACAAAGAACATGGAGACAGTGTGATGGAGGCCCCTCTCCCCGCCCTCCCACTCCTCAGTGGTGCATAACAGTGTACTTGTTAGACAACACAGTGGAGCAGCAGTGAAGCAGGGGGACATTGTTGTACAACAGTCCTATTTGACTCTGCTCCCCACCCACGATTTGTCTGCTCACATAGGCTCTCTGTGCACACTGGGAATAAGAAACATATATTAATTCTGTAATGTTTGTATTTTTCCCATTTCCTTGGGACAACAATAGCAATAAAAACAAAAATCTATGTTTTTTAATTCGACAGATTAGACTGAAATTGATTCAAAGTACTGAATAATAACAAAATCCAAGCAGTAAAAAGTACATCATCATTTCTGGAAAAATATTTGATGTATTCATAGCAGATGCCATTCTGAGAAGTTTTGGGAACTGATGAGAAGTTGGACCAATAAGAAGGCAAGTCAGTCTGTATAGTATAACACATTTCATGTACAAGACAATTCAAGTGCTTTACATAAAAAGTTAAAAGGGTGCAGAAGAAGCATTAAAAACAAGCTTTTAAAAGAAATTAATGACAGAAAAATCTAAATAAGATAACATGCAAGAAATAAAAGGTTAGTGTGAGGAATTATGTGCTCTCTTGATTAAAAAAACAAGTTTTAAACCCTGATTTAAAACAGTTTCAGCAGAGCTGCAGCTTTCTGGGAGTTTGTTCCACATGTGAGGTGCGTAAAAACTGAACGCTGCCTCTCCATGTTTAGTTCTGACTCTGGGAACAGAACGTAGACCTGACCCTGATGACCTGAGGGATCGTGGCTCATAATGAACCAGAAGGTCCTGAAAGCATTTTGGCCCTAAACCATTCAGTGCTTTGTAAACTAACAGCAGGATGCTGAAGTTGATTCTTTGACAAACAGGAAAGAGAAGTCATTCTTTTAACTGAATGTCAAACAACTGGTTGTCATCATCCCTTCCTGTTTCAACCTACTTTTTTATTTCTATTTAACACCCCTATAAATGTAAAATGAGGTGAGTGAGGCTTGCATGAAAACAGCAAGTTTCTTTCCAGACAAAGCGTCCAGCTCACTGATGACCACAGATCCACCACTAAGCTTAGAGGAGACAACGTCTTTGAAAGCCTCTCGGCAGGGAGAACTAATCCTCCGTTTGTCCCTGAACTGTCTGAATGTGCCTTCATTTTTCCTCCAGACTACTTTCTCGTCATTATGGTAGATTTCCAGGCAGAATTATGTTGTCCAGATCAGATAAGCCGAGCCCATGTCAAGGCCAAGAAGTAACAAAGCAAATGGACATTTTGCATGGAGGCAAATTAGGAATCTCAAGCTTTACGAAAGTCAAAGCACAAATGCTGCTAAAGACTGAACTGATATACAAACCACAGGCCCAGTTTGTGATACATTTCTCACCAACTACCGACTCTAACTTCTCCTTCTGCCTTATCTATTTGATAAATGAAATAAAATTTATTAAAACTCCACATGCAACAGGATTTTTGGTGTTCATAATCAAATTGTGCACCACATTTCCAACGCCAATGCTGCTCCAATTCAAAAGATGAGACACTGAAGAATGCATTTTGACTTTCCAAATGTCCAACACATTCATGTTATGCATTGAAGGGCAGGAAGTTATGAGATTTACCTGTGAAAAGATAACACATCTTGTCAGTGCACCTTTATGAGGATGCAGATTATCCTCGGAAGGAAAGATGAAAAAATTCCATTTTCTAAAAATACCCATGTTTATGTGTGTACATATCAGATAAAAACAGCAAAGAACCATAAGCTGAAGGCAAAGTCAACAAAAACATCAGATCATATCAAAACCAGACAACAACAGAAACCAAAACTAAGTAACCGGCCCAAAATATATTTTTGGAAAAAACGAAATAAACATGATGCGTTAATATCTTTCAAAACAAAAAAAAGTCTTTTACTTCTGTTATTTTCCAACAGAAATACCACATGAAAGGCAGTTTGATCTGAATTATTTGTTGATATTGATTACATGGCTCCAAGTAAACTCAGAAGACTGAAACTGCTTGCTGCAAATTCTTTTCAGGCAAAAGTACCTGAGAGACAGTGAACAGGAACTCATTTCCCATACAAACTCATCATTTTAGAGTCAGATACACCTTCACTTGTGGAACACTGAAAGCATTTCCAGGATCGTGGGAAAGCTGTTGCACATGCCTGAAACGCTGATGTAAAATACCACCTGTCCATCGGCAGCCTGTGAGAGCACCGACCGGGAAGCGAGGCCTGTCCCACAAACTTGCTTGTCGTGTCGGAGCGAAACTGCACCTGCAGAGACAGTCGTGGTTTATTCATTCTGCATTTTACGAAACCACTCGCTCGGAAGAGACAAAATTCGCCTGACAGGAGAGTGTCGACTGTTTGCTCCAATCTACGGGAAGAGAACCCTCAAAGCAGCTGAGAATTTCCTGGGTGAAAACCAACAAATATCTCGGCGGCTTAAATCACCTGTGCTCATAAAATGTGCCTGTTAGTGACACAGATGCAGCAAACAGGTTTCTTCCACAGTTAGTGCTGAGCTGCTTCTGCAAAGGTCAGAGGTCAAGGGAGCATTCTTTACGACTCTGCTTAAAGCTAGTTTGAGCGTACAGGTGCCAGATTTTTCCATTTGCTCAGGTATATGAGGGAGTTTTTCAGTTTTTGTGTGAATGAGGGAAAAACATCAGTCATATGCAGATGCATCACACCACGGTTACGGTTGTGTCTCTACTGTAGGCGTCATCCCATTTATTGCCTCATTCATAAAAATACCAGAACTAACATCAGCGGTTCTCCCATCTGTCGGCCATTGTTCCACATCATGACCCGCTGACCTCATTAAGATATGTGGTTGCATCTTCTGCTGTCATCATAGGTTTGGGGGACTGTGGAAATGTGTGACTATGGGGTGTGTGGAAAAACAAAAAGCCTCCGTTATGTTGGTTTGTGGTTGAAAGGAGTGTGTGTGACGTCTGTGTTACGAAGAATCTACAACCGTTAACACCCACAGTTTCATTGGCTCAAAATATGCCGTGTAATCTGCCTTTTCTACGCAAATGTTCTGTTTTTTCTAAAGTGAAAACCTTGTAAAATGGTTCTTTGGAGCTTTTATCAGTAGCTTTTCAGAACACTGCAAATGTGTTGAAAAATGGGAGGCCCAGATTTGATTTACTGTGTTGTTAAAAGTCTCCAACCACCTCCAAGCTTATTAGATATTGCCATGAAAAACAGGGACTGATTTGAACAAACAAAGAAAACATTCACGCAAGAATAGAAACACAATAAATAAAGACAAAAACAGTTTGTACAATTAACAACAACATCAACAAACATCAACAAACAACATTAACCCACATGCTCCAATGCATCCTTTACATCAGTATGGTTGTTCAGTACATCCCAGCTTATTTGTTCCACTGACTGGTTTCCAGTGTTACTGCTCCATGTGCTATGTCTGGTTATGATCCACAAGATCTCTGAAAATGAACTCAAATATACATGTAAAGGATGCCGAAGATGGAGAAAAGGTGTGTTCAGCTAAACGTAAATGAGGCTTAAGACAAACCCATTTATTTAGTCTTCAGGAATAGTTCTCCAGACTCCTTGAAGGACTTTCCAAAACTCTTCTATTTGCTGGCTTTTGCTCTGTTTTCTATTAAAAACAGTGTAACAGTAATATTATCCCAAACTGCTTCAATAATGCTGAGATCTGGGTTCTGGAAAGAATTCTCCACTCCTTATCAGACCTGTTGCCACCAATTTTTCCAGTGGTTCTTGCATCATCGTTTCATTTTAGGAACCGCTTTGTGACAGCCACCGCTCGATGAAGACCATTTCTCTCCCATTTCCTGTTTCTTCCCATTTTCCTGGTCTTTGCTGGATTTTCTTTTCTACTACTTAAGTACATCCTTTCAGATACTCATTTGATTCTTTACTTGTCCAGTTTTAACCCTTTAAAGTACATTTTTGAAGTCTTTATTTGGCCCTTTAACAAAATGATGGGAAAAATGGACAAAGTTTGTCTTTGCATATCTACCATTTATTACCATATGATATGGTATGATATGCTCTTTTTTAACCTGATCTGAAGAACCAAACTGAGGGACAATCTGAACGTGTCTTGACACATTAGTGGCGTGATATGAGGCAGTCATCTTCGCTTTCAGCGAGGTCATGGCCGTCTCCATAACTCTGTTCCAACCTGAGTCGGGCTTTTCCAGCCTGTCGCGTGTAAACTTTCTGCAAACCACCTGGATGTCCTCCACCTCCTGAGTATTACTCAGACTGTTATTCATACTGGATTACTCATACCTGCACTCCCTCGATCTTCCATCATACTCGCAAACATCTTTGTTTGAGACGAGCCTTGCCATCACAACCACCAGAAACGGATCTTGGCCAGTAAACACACTTTTTGCCTGGAGGGAAGAGCAGGAACAAATCCAGACTCTCTCATCCCTACAGGGACACAACAGCAATTCAACACAAAAAAACTGTTATGTAACACTAAAAATGATGAACCACGCAGAGGGAAAAAGAGAAAAAGGTGCTGCCACATCAAAATGTTAAGCCATAAGTCAAGATATCAGATTCCCACAACTGCACACACAGACCTGCTGATAATGACAGATAATAACACAAATTGTTTGCAGCGTCACTCGGGTTTCTCTGCATTTGACCTACATTATATAACCTGGAATGCCATTTTTCCCCTGAGATTGATGTGTTGTCTTCCCTCAAAGGTTTTTTTTTGTTATTACACTGAAAAGATTAGCCTATTATCTCTGTCACATTAAGGATTCTCTGCAACCAGATAGGACATGCAGGTATTTTCCCTGTTGTTGGCATGTCTGCTTTGTGTTTCCACTGTTGGCAAAGTAAGACCGACACCAAAGTGTTGCATACTTTATACATCCTGACATGAGTAGATCAAACATCAGGGGTGGGCCCATATCTGTTTAACTTCTTTAATGATTCTCCTGACTGCTGTCTGAAGTTTCTTCCAATTGATTGGAATGATTAAGGGGTACAGAGTCTAGAAGTGGAAGGAATGCACTTATGTTCAATATCTGAGAACAAAACGTCCACTTTAGGAACAGAAAACATCCAACTCAATGTTTTTTACTTAATTTCATTGGACGTAATTTCATTTTATCCTCCTATACAATAATTATACAATAGTTAATTTGTCTATCTGCAAACACAGGGTCTCTCTGAATACTTCATATCTTCATATACTTCAATACTCATTTTTTTACCCATATAAAAGGGAATTTAAATATTTCTGGATAGATTTTAACCCCACATTTCTCAGGCCTCTTGTTTTTCAAGCCATCGGCCCATTTCACTGTGTTTTGGACCCTGAGATGATCCCTCAGTCTAATCACCAGGCAAGATCGTCTGAAAGTCTCAGTTTTATTCATTTGCCCAGCTTTTGGATGGAAATGCTGCTGTGGTCAGAAAGCAAGCCACAGCAATCAAACTTACTTCAGTTAAATGCAAAGAGAGCTGGAAACCAGACTCAAAGATGCTGCCAGCTCACCAGAACTCGGGTTTGTAGCTTTGCACAAATGCCCAACTTCTCTCTCCACCCATAACATTGTATTCTAACCATATTTTTCCATCTTTTTTTATTGGTTTTACCAAAATGCATGCAAAATATGTTGGTGTTATGCAGGTATAAATGCTCCCTGCTTGCACCTAAACATTGGACATACTCAGAACTAAATCGATGAATGTGGTTGATCAGTTTTATTTATATTTTGAATTGCGACACAGTAGCAGCACTCGATATAGAAATTAATTTAGTTTAATTCTTACTCTACAGTTGTATCATTTCCACCGTTTTGCACACTTTGTTGTTTCAAAAACCATTCACTGCTGTTTTTAACAAGGACAGTTTAACAGATAATCAATGTGATGATAAATCACAGGACAAGCTTTATTCTTCAGACAGATCAATAGTAGCAGGTTCAGCATGGATTGAAACTCCAAGATAAATGCTTTTGGACTTGCTGAACTTTGGAACATCAGATTGTAAATCCTTTAAGCTTATTTATTTCCTAGATAACCAAACCAGGTCCACTGTGACACAGTTTGTGCTGCTATGATGTGGTCGGATTAGGATGTTTAATCAGGCCATTGTTTAGTGATGAAATGATAACTGGGAAATTGTTAAATTCACACTTTTCCTGTCTTGTTCCACCCCTCACATCTTTGATGCATCTGGTGCACCACATGATACCCAGTTTCCTTTCAAGCTAATCTCCGGCTTTTAATCTTCCTCCTGGTACTTACCTCGTCACCTGCTCTGTCACCGGCAGGGCCTGAATGTGAGACAAAGGAGACTTTTGTTCAAACCTGTCCCAGAAACATCCAGCGACACAAAAAGGGGCTTTCTGGCCGTCGTCCAGGGAGCATCACATCTAAGCCAGGTGTGGAGGTAAAGGCGGCGCAGGTTGGTGAGTTCATCTCACACAGGCTTTGAACTTGTGTGATGTCAGCCCCTGAAGACAGAGAGGAAAATAAACAACAAAAAAGCTGTTTGGATTTTTAAGCGCATACCTCATATCCCTGTTGATGTGTAGCAGGGCAGATCATTTCTTTTTATAGGCTGAAGCAAACCACAGCAAAGCTTTCAGGTGTAAAGGTTTTATGTAAGAGGACATTTTAAAAAAAAACATCTGGTCCTTTCTGGACCTTTATCTTATTAGAAGCACTTGGTTGCTACTTGCCTTTTTATTTTCTATAGAAGCAGTGATAGTAGACTTTTTTTCCTAAATACTGCTGTAAAAGCTGCATATTTACCAAAATGTGGACATGAGGCACATGAGGTATTTCCTTTGTTTTAAATCACAAAATCAAAGCAGTTTTTTACCAGATGAGTTGTATTTCATCTTTTGAGGGTGATAATTTAACTGGGGTTTCTTATCTAAAAAGTTAATGTAAAAAGGAGTGCATGATCTGTTGCTGTAAATGATTTCATTCATGCACGTCACCTCTCTCACGCTTCAGCAATTCATTAGTTTCAGCGCAGTCAAAGTAAGTGAGAAAAAGTCACATGGCCTCTCACCGTGACTCTTTCCGAAACTTGTAGCATGTAGGCTACTAATTTATCCAGACATAGTAAGCAGTATGTGGACTATTGCAAAATCCCAGCATGATTAAAATTCCTGGATGATGCTCTACTATTGGATAACTCTCCGGCATGCATCCAGTTAGTGTACAAAAAGGATGTAAACACTCCAATCATCCAAGAAGTAGATGGATAGATCTGCTTTCTTATTGCTTTTTCTAAGGAAAGATGAGAAGCAGCTCATCATATCCTCATGGGAAGACAGGAATTAGACAGTTTAGGCTCATATGAATGTCTTAATTGTTTGTATGGAGACCACTTCCAGCTTCAGTTGAAGACAACCATCTGTTTAAACTGATGCTACAAAGTAAACTGGACCTGATCCTACTAACAGATATCTTAACTTTATTCACTTTTCTCCCTTGAAGCATTGCCTTATTGTGCCAGGACAGAGACCTGAAGCCCCACTGGTGCCCTTGCATCCCTGGTGTATTTACAAGACATAAATCCAAAACAATATGTAACCAATTCAAATCCTACTCCCTCCGTTGATAACAGTCTGCAGTTATCCATGCAAGCGAGCCAACTTGGCAAATATCAAGCATGCATTCAGTTAGCAATGAAAATTCCTCATCAGTCTAATGACAATGACCTCCAATCTACCTTAAACACCGGCACTGAGTCATTAATAAAGTGTCCACTGGAGGTAAGCTATTTTCATTGGAGCCTGAAGGATTCACATAAAAATGGAGGAAAAGAGCAGCAATGAAAAGTTGGAGATCCTCATTCCTCTAGTTACAGAGACGTTATGTTCACATGCTCGGCTGTTTTTCATTAAACGGCCATTAGATGAAGTCATAGTCAATGCCAGTTATTATGTCTAATTATTAAAAGAAGGTAGTCATTGTTCATTTCCTCTGTGTTTTAAGCAGCGTAAAAGGAAAATTGGCTGCCTTGATTTAGGTATTGGGGAGAGAGAGGTTAGAAATAATTTTTAAAAAATGGTTGATTCTCATAAGTAGGACAAACCCCGGTGATTGGATGTTGCTAGTAAGGTTAAAAAAGGGGTTTAACTGAAGCCTCTTGCAGAGTAACCGCTGGGATAGACTCCAGTTCCTCCACAAGCCTGAACTGGAAGATGCATTACAGATAATGGATGGTTTAATTGAGGTTTTTGCACTCTGGTTTCTTCAATTTTTTTTATTCTGAATTACAGAGGATCATGAGGAGAGGACCCACATGTAGCTCACTGGGCTGTAGTCAAGAAGTAGTGATGGAGCAAAAATAGCTTAAATCCAAAAATGCTCATTGGGGAGCATCTCTCCAAAACATTAACACAAGAAAACTTGACAGGGAGTGAAAAGGAGCAAAAGAAAGCAGGGAATATTTCTGCAGAAAGGTTAAACTACCAATGAGGTGCAAATATGGTCATCAGCAAACAGAAACCAGATGCAGCAAAAGAGCAGGGAGTATACTTCCCTTAATCCACAATAAATTATGCAGGAATTACGTAAAATAAGAGGGTTAGTGACTAACGACTAGAATATAAATCAAACCAGAACTGGGAATTTTGATAGAAATTACACATTAAAAACATGAGGAAGTAAAGTAGAAACTAAAATCTAAGAAAATTTGAACCAAAACCAGAACTAAATCCATAGATCAGGAAAAAAACATATTGATGAAAGGTGAGATGGAATTAAAGAAGCCAGCTATATTCCATAAAGATATTTTTATGTTAAATGAATAAATAAATATCTGATGTCTTTGAAATATAAAGATAGGAAATGTTTAATGAAAAAGTCCTTGTTCTTGTACTGATGTTGGACTTTACGACGGCCTTGGCTCTCCAGCATTAGTGATGCCAGCAGACCAGTCGGATGACCTCATGCATGATGGATGAACGTTCTTAGAGCTTGCGCTGCTTATCTATTGACTCACTAGTACGTTAACTTTACTTCTAAAAGATAATAAAGGGGATTTCCCAGTGACATCTGCTCATACTGACAATGTATGCTGTTGGTGCTAAAATGTGGGTAAATAAACCAGATGTTCTATTCAATATTATTTAATAGAAATGTATGGCTTTACTTCCTGGATGAAAATATATCAGGTGAAAATGGAATTCAGCCATGTAGACTACACTTTGTAGATTCATACACAGCTCAACCCATCCATCCCGAGACACACTGGAAGACATTTTGCCAGATTTTGACCCAGGACTGTAGTTGGTGCAGAAACCTTCTATGTGGGTTTTTTTTGTGAGTTTGATGCAGACAATTGGCCTCAGCTGGTTGTGATGTCCGTGATCCTTGATCTGACCCATTCCTTGAATGTGTGATACTCAGTCTTTGCCATAAAAAATTTATCTTCCAAGGCCAATTTTCCTGTCACACTGCAATCGAACTGCACCAGAGTTCAGTTTTTGGTCTGTGCACGTTCACAGCACTCTAAACAGGGTTAGTTTAAATCAGTAAGTTTCTGCAGCGTGAACTGAAATCAGCAGGGATCCAGTCCCCTCCATGGTTATCTCATTAGCAGTATCGGTGCGTGTTTCTCCTTGAAACATTAGCCAAGCACTACCTGAACCTACAGCTATACCTACTCTGGGTGTGTCATTATCCCATTGTCTCCTCCGTTTTTCCCCTATCTATCCCCCCAAGTGTGGCTGTTGTTCTACATTTTCCTTTGACCTCCATCCGTGAGCCAATTTTGCCTCTTTTGTCACGAACTGCTTGTAATGGAGCGCTGCCTGATCGGGGCTGCTGATCTAAAAGTCTTTGCCGTGGTGGGTCTCTGTAAGCTTATACACTGTGCTGTAGATATGACCGGCGTGAGAAAAGTGAGGAGTAAACTCCCTTTTCGCTCTTTTCTCATCTTCTCCCTCAGCGATGGGAACGGTAGCAGGAGCAGGTTGTTTCAGCCCTGAAGCGGAGGTAAAAAAAGGGAGAGTGGAGGCCTATTGTTGCACTGATAAGGGGCGATTGCTTATATGTTGGCAAGCTGAGACGGGATATTGCGTTACTGCCGGATAAGTTGTGACATTATTTGATTCAGCTGCGGCACAGCTTCAGTCAGTCCAAGCGATATATGGTGTCTGCTTCACAGCTTTATCTATCCCAAGTGTTTTGTAAGTCTTACCTGCTATCTTGTTTAACACAATCTGACCCCAATGTCTTTCTAGTCTGAACGCGTGTCACCAGTTGTTCCGCTGTTATGACATGATGCATTCATAAAGCGGATGCTTACTTTTTTTTCTAAAAGGTTAATAGTTTGCTATCAAATCCTCATAGTTCTTCTGTAAATCTGAGGTGCCAAGCAAAACTCTGGCGCGAATGCTGCTCCTGGTCAAACAAATGCCAACTGGGTCAGAATGATGCCAAAAGACCGCCCAGAAGGTCAAACAAAAAGAGAGCACATAGCCCAGCAGTATATTTCCATACCAGTTATGGATGTTCTGAAAATAGACAGACTTTTAATATCACAAAAGAGGGTGGCCCACATCGATATCTTACCTGGCAACCCTGGTAAATTTAGCCTGACATCTTCCAGTAGTCTTTAGCAGAAGTTTTAATAATATTTGAACTATTTAGAAATAACTTTCCAGAACAAACCATACTATATTTAAACCATAGTATCTTTTTTATTCCTTAGAGGTTACAAAAAACTGGTAGTGGCATTAAGTTCCACAGTATGAGTTTCTCATCACTTATTTTGTTATTTTTGACCCAAAAGTGACCGAGTGTGGAACAGAGGAGTACATAAACCCTGATTCGACAAGACTGTAACCCTGATAACTGATAAGTAACTTAAGACAAATCTATGAGTCCCTGTTCCTCTAATCCACTAAGAGCCATTTAAAGCACAAATGTATTGATGTCACATGTCAGAGCATGCCCCAGCTTCATCATCTATACAAGTTGTATGTTTCTCCCACTTAACAGAAACTTGGGATGCCTCCTCCTTCCTGGGAGACATGTCAAAAGTGCAAAATGTATCCTTTTTACTAGCAAAAAATATCAAAACAGAAATGGTGACAGCTTTTGCTTCAAAATGCCTTGCAGGCTAATACTAGCCTGATGCTAAAGCTGCACGAGTAAAGGCAAATCAAGCACCTGTAGCCACTAAATGAAAAGCTATTGTTCCTATTCTCCCCTGAGCTGGGTGGAAAACGTAGCTACTGTAGTCTTTCACTAGCATAGGTTTACTTCTTGCACTCGGGTTACTTCCGTTCACATAACACCTGCAGGGAGGTGCGAAATCCAGGTCAGCCGGAGCGAGTCTGATATGTGAATCAGCTGTTCAACCAGAGAGCACTGCAGACATCAGCTGACTGCACGAAAACACCTTTACTCAACATAATCCTGCATGTGAATAACAATGAGATGAAAATATAAACTTAAAAATGTAGGTTTTACACGCATTTCTTCATTCATCTCCACTTTTCATGGTTAAAGAATCTTTGTCATGAGCTGTTTTACAAAACCAGTAATTTCCCCCAAATCCCAGATTTATGGATTTGCATGACATTTAGCAAATTAAGATAATTTTGGAGGAAAATTGCAGTGAAGGAAAATCCAGGATGAAGGAATATCTGCAGAGCAAACAGCAGTGTGTACAGGTAAATACTGTGCAATGGAACATGTAACAACATCTACTTTCAGGTAGGTCTCTGCTTGGAAATGCACTGGTGCACAGAAAGCAATTTACTGGTATTTACCATTAAGTGTTAATGATGCCTTAAGAATATTAGGAAATCTTACTCGGTTTATTGTTGGCGTTTATCTTGTTCCATGCGGCCTGGCATTCAGGTGCAAAAAAATTATTAAAAGAAATATAACAAACATGTTTATTAGATTACCAAATTCTGAAAGCCAATCTTTGTACTATATATAAAAGCTATTTTTTATGCAATGCAAAACTCCATCACTGCAACTGGGCTAAAAAAAATAAATAAGTCCAAACTTTTCTTATGTTTTGGCTGCAATAAACACATTTGCAGTTGCATACTTGTTTCATTATTTCCTATTAGATAAATCAATAAGTATATGTGGCTGTACTTGTTGGAGGAAAAGGCTGCATCTATGGAATATTTTCATGTTTACATTCGCCTCTGAAATGATAAGAAACTAATAATTTGGTCAGAGCAGCAGTGCAGCTTAGCATGGTGGCTAATATTTGAAAATGTTAGCCGCGTGGATGCGACGTCATCGACAGACGGCATCCAGACGATGCCTGCATGAGCAGTGATGTGTCAATAAAGTCATGGCAGTCTGATATTTTCATTCTTCTGATTTCTGAGAATGCGACCTCTTAAGGTTGTGGGAACTTTTCTCAGAAACCAAAAGGCCATCAGCTGTTTGGATACAAACAGAAAAATTACAAACTTTTACCATGAAACATCCAATGGAAAGTGTCCCGCATAGAATACAAACGTATACGTCACTACAGTAATGGCATAGAAACAGAGACTATGTAACCTGTTATTGTAGGAGGAGTGAACATGTTGACTGGGAGGTTAAATTCCTCACAGCTTTGCAGGTGATGCAGAGATTTGGAGAAAAAAACAGCTTTGAATAATCAACACTTTATACAGCAGGTCAGCCATGATAGGATATTTCCAGATATTTCGGGCATTGACAGATATTTGCTTTTGCTCTGCAAAAATAATGTATTTGACCCTTTAAAGATGTTGCAAGTTCAATTATTTTTTACTTTATAACAGTATTACAGCAAATATTCACAAATGAAATCTAAAAACTGTCAGCTTCCCTCAAACACAGGATCGTCTGTGGTACTGGGTATTATTTTGTTCTTCATTTTTCCTTTTAGATTTTCATTTTCTGTATTTTTGGGTCCGATTTCTTTATTTTACTTCTTTTTTTTAAAGATTTCTTTTTCCTTTTCATACCTGTTAATTTTTTTTCCAACTTGCTTTTCACCTGCTTCAGGGTTGATTGTCACCACCTGTTAATCTGGCAGAGAGCAAACAAAGCTGAGCATAGCTAATCCATATTATCAGCCACATTTTCATCCAAACCAAAAGCCGAAAACATGCCCAGGCTATTTGTCCTGCAGCCCCTAGATTGTTCCCTCCAACCCCCAGTCTCTTGCATGTTCGTAGCTTTTCAAGATAGATTAGATAGATTAGGCTAATTAAGTCCACTCTAGGGAGGATGTGCACCTCTAGAGTCTCAGCATGGACACACTGAGCCAACAGTAAAGGAAATCAAGTTTTTTTAATTCAAGATCTGTAAATATTGCAGATTTATTGCTCTGAATTAAATCTTTATAAAAGACTAAACTACAACTACAAACCAGAACAGGCAATACAGCTGTATAGAGTAAATATTGGTCATCTTCTGTAGGATTTTCTGTCGCAGACACATCACAGATGTTTTATTACATCAGAATCACACAACTCCCCATGAGTTCCTGCATTTTGATCCTCCGTAATGTCAGTTTTTTGTAACCTGGAAACGCATGTAAACATATTTTGATGAGTAAAAAATAGGAGTTTCTTCAACACGTCACAACTCTCACACAATTGCATTACCAATCCGGAAAAAGAAATCCAGCTTAACTAAAACAATAAAGTCAACAAATAACCAAATTCTTTCATGTGAATGAGTCTATAAAACAAATTCCTTATTAGGCTTTCCTCACTTAAGGCAAGAGACACATGGTGTCTACAGGACTTATCACGTAAATCTCGATGAGATCTAATTGTACGAGTGGTGTGAGTGATACACTGACTCACACTGATGTAACAAGTATGTAGACATAACAAGACCGAGTACCAGATAATGGGTGACACATTAATACTCAACTATCTTCATGTTACCCGTGATGTTAAATATATCCTAGTAGGTTTCAGCATATTTGCACACAATAATTAACAGTCACAGCCCTCAGCCATAAGTGACAATCCTTAGAGGCCGATAAACTATTAACCTATAATGTGGATATTTTATAATAGAAAAGGAAAAAAAATCTGCCGCTTTCTAGTGGCTCTGTTGCACTGAATATTTCCTGTAACATCTAACTTGTTCGTTTCCACACAAAAGCAAAGCTAAAATGCTTCAATGGTTCAAGTTATTTGTTCATATAATACTGAATAACATTTTTCTGTCTATTTTTACTGTTACAGTTGTATCAAATACTCCTGCAGAAGGTTAAAAGTTTTACCCTGTATGCAGAAAACTGATACATTCAAGGTGAGAAATGAAAAGGATTAAAAAGGTAAGAAATCATCGTTATTCAGTTTATGTAGGTTTTTCCAAACATTTTCCAGCAAATGTGTCTATATATTACAGAAAAAAGGGTTGGTCAAGCTATGGTAATCTTCCCACTAATCCCAGTGCTTTGGAACCTCAATATGCGCTGGGTGGGCTTGAAAAAATAAGAAATATTGACATCTCCATCCTGATTCAGGATGCACAAAACCATCACCCACACTATAAAACCTCCTATGCAGGAGAATATAATGGAGCACTGCTGTTTGGTTTTGTGAAAGTTATAGGTCCTAACTTTGTGTGCGTCACATCTGCAACCATGAGTCCACAGTTCAACCACAGCTGTCTGGCTGCTGCAGGAGAGGGGGATTATCCAGAGACAGAAACTGCTCATTGGCTGATTTTATGTTGATTAGACATTCTATGGATACAGATGTCTTTGGTCAGGGACAAATGAGGGTAGTTAGAGTTTAAAAGCAAAAGCTGAGTAGATTTCTCCAAGCACTGCTGATCTCAGCTGCATTTCTGGGGTAAATCTTCCAGTTTTTGTCTCTTAAACTGAACTTTGAACGACTGTGCTTTCAAAAAGGAAATTTGTTTGGAGCTTAGTGGTTGACAAAGAAGTACACATTAGCTTTTTATCTCACCATTTCCTGGCAGATCGCTATCAGTGACGAAACTCAGACCTGCAGCTTTTCCGTGCTTTACATACGATGGCAATAAAAGCGATCGTAATGGCAGCAGTGACTATGCAGGAAAACCGGTGTGCATGTCAGAAAACCGGTTTTTAGAAAAAAATATCTGTTGGTGAGCTCATGTATCAGTCGACAGTGTGTCTTTTGTTAAGTTTGTCTGGCTGCATGAGCTGATGTCTCCTGATAATAGCTTTCCTGTTTAACAGCAGTAAGGAGGAAAAGAGACTAAAACACACAAATTGAACAAAATGTTTCACTCACAACGTGTCAAATGGTCAAAATGTGATTTTTGATCATCTTAAAAAGTTCATGCAGAAACATGCCAAAAAGTTAGCAAAAAAGAATCCCGGAAATGTGAGTGGAACTAAAAAGAAACAGGTCTAAAGTAATTAGGTTAATTGGAAAGAGATGCATAAAAGAGCTCCTTAAAGTAGGAGAGTCTTTTGAAAGTTTAGGGATGTGGAAAAACTCTGCGTACTAGTTCTGCTATTCACTGTGAAACTCGGACAATTTATGCAAGGGAAATGCAAATATATGGGGTATGTTTGATCTTTGAGTCCCCAGGCAGCACAGTTTTAAAAATCAGGTGTGATTCTCTCATAAAAGTCACTGCATTCACTCAGAAACTCAACTGAAGATCGCAGTTCATTGTACATCAATGCTGTTAAGGTTTAGACTCTAAACTTTAGAGCAACTTCCTCCCCATAATGCATCTGTTACAACAGGATGGCTTCCTAGAACTGGTGTAAGACTCGTCTGCCAGCCTTCCAGTACCATGACCACCTAAAAACATCGGACTATGGCCCACAAAATACAACAAACAAGATCCAGCACATTTCTAGACAAGAATTAGACAGTGGCAACAGTATGCAGATATAATGAATATCATATGTGGGCCTGCAGTATAACTGCATGATTGCAGTCATGTTTGTATTTTCTGGAGTAAGATATAAATACAGAGGTTTTTGGACGACCTTGGAAAAGCACATAATGATAAATATTTTCAAATTAAACATTTTTAATGGATTTTTTCTGGTTTGGTTTTTGCTGTGACTGTATTAATGAAATTGCATTTGAAGACCTTAAAGTGATTCTTAATGCATCATTTTGAACATGTAATTTAAACATGTATTTATTGTTTTATTTTTTGTGTGCATTCTGTTTTATCTCTTGCTAATATTGTACAGTGCTTTGGCACAATGCTCTTGTTTTAAGTGTGTTTAGAAAAAATGGGTTTGATTACATATCTCATGCATTCAGTTCCAGAAAACCTTTTTCCACCACTGTATATATAGAAATATAAAGAAATGAAATCATAAAACAATTTGTTTTTATTTTGCTCCTTTTCTTTTTTCCCCAGCTGCTGAGGTTATGTTTGTTAGCCGGGGCAGCAGCTGCTGGATACATTACTCTTCCCTCTTTTTCTCTTCTCCATCAGACAAAACAAGGCAGCTCCCTTGATTAAAGCACTTCCTGTCTGACTGGCCCATAGGATCAAGGAGCTCAGTGGTGGCTCAAATGTTATTTTACCCCGCTCTGAGTCCAGGATGCCTCATCGACCCCCCAGTAAAGTTGCTGAAATCGGAGAAGCGACTGTTAGCTCTCTATTTTAATTAAGCCGTGCACTGAGTAGGAAGACAAGAGTAAGTTGCATCTTGAACTTTATTTACAGTATATCAGATTGTAGTGTTAAAGCAAAGTTTATTAAAAAAAAGACATATTCTGACATCATTTGGTTGGGACAAGAATAAAGCAGGAATAAATGTTCCCAGTGAGTTTACATTCTTGGCCCATTAACACTTTTTTCAAATTGTTTACTAAAAGCCCCATCATGTTTTAATCATCTCCTACAATGAGGTTTAAATTTAAAACTCACAAGGACTGTGGTGCTGCCTTTTTGCATATAAATGTGCTACACATTATGTAAACGTTGTGTAACAGCAGATCTCGATCTTGGCTGATGGTTTTAATTAAAGCCTGTGGAAGAGATGTCTGGCTTTGCTTCTCCTCCTTTCTGAGTCAGCAGAGGCTTTTCCCTCCAACAGCCAGCAAGACGAAGCTTCACCTTCAGTCTTTGAAGCACCGGCGACCAACCGAGGTGACCAATGTCCCGTCAAGTTATGTGCGGTTTCATGAGGTAATGAAAGGGATTGGGTAAAAACAGACTGAGTACATGCAGGTCTGACTTTAGACTCCAAGTTTTTATATATTTCTGTGATTTTTCATTGATTCTATGTTTAACAAAACAGAAATAAAAGATATTAGTGGCCCCCTGTGAATTCGCTTTTTGAAATCTATCCAGTAGAAGCCAAAAAGCAGGGCCAAGTCCAACGCTAATGTTCTTCAGGTCGAGTGTTGTTGCCGTCCATGCCATCATATCGGTGTTACTGGAGTCACTGTGCTGTGGTTGGTGAAAGTTTGTCAGAAAGTAGAGAGCATACTGTTCTATGCCTACTCTTCCATCAGGGTGATGGGCTGATATTTTGCTCTTTTTCCTCTGAAAGGCAGAAAGAAAGTTTTTTTTTTCCTTTGTTTCGTGTTTTCCTGGCACTGTTTAACCTGATAAAGAATGATACAGAAGTAATAATTGTATTACATTCATAGGAGGTATGTGAAACAGCCTGTGGCTTGTGTTGTGTTGGAGGAGCTCATATCAAATCCAAAACGATGAAAGTGCTTCGGGGTTCGCCCTCTCTAAGGAGCACAGCTGGATTTTGATAAAGTTGAAAAGCCTTGAAAATCACATTTCATTGCAGGGTTTAGTGCCCGAGTTGCTACTGAAGCCTCCCTCACACCAGGAGCGGATCACATCGAGTGGATGTTACCAAACCTTCAATATCAGCTCAGAGTGCTAAAAGGAAACAAACACTGTGCTCTCTGAGCAGTCACATGAGGAGATGAGTCATCGGGTTAAAGTCTGGGATGAACATGCGCCCGCAGGTCGATTCAGCCTGCAGGAGATGCAACTGTTAGACATTAGTTTTATTGTCATTTCTGCTGCTTTCACATGCATAAAAAATTATTATTTGGCAACTTTCGTAGCCTGTTTCCTGTTCTTAGCTGAAAGGAGTGGCAGCTGGAGCTGAAGCATCGAGGTTGGACATGCTCTTCTACATGTTTGGTTGAGTTGCCTTTCTATCACCTCCAACCAATCTGCCCATTCACCTGACCTCTGACATCAACACAACAGTTTGGTCCAGACAACTGCAGCTCACTGGATATTTGCCCTTTTCGACACTATTCCCTGTAAACCCTAGAGATGGCTGTGTGTGAAAATCCCAGTAGACCAGCAGTATCTGAAATACTCAGACCAACAGCCATGCCACGTTCAAAGACACCTAAATCCCCTTTCTTCCTCATTCCGACGCCCAGAAAGTCATTCAAGCAGTACAATGCAGCGGTAATTCCTCCGTTTTATACAATTTATTGAAAGAAAGCTGAACCAGCCGGGTGTAGTACAATATAAATGTAACAATGTTTCAATAACTTGCCATGATTATGTCTAAATGTCAGTGTGATAAAGAGGACTGATTAAATAATCATCGAACCAGAATATTTAGTGAACATTTGGGATTTTTTTTGTGTTTTTTCCTCTTTTTGAGAACAACATGTTGCACTTAAACACTTAACAGATGTATGCAAAAGCATAAGAGAGTGAAATTAAATTATTTCTAGGAAAAGTGTATTAAAAAGTAGTGGGTGATTAGCTAATACCATGTGCAACCATTAAACACGTGTTCCTGCGTGTCTTCAGAATCTGGCCCAACCTTATTCAGCCAGATATCAACGTCTGAACTCGTATGCTGCTTTTAGCTTTGTAAATGGCAGCACTCCGTTTTTAAAAGCAGGTTACATCACTCTGTAAATGCCTCGAGTGCTTTCGGTAGGGCACACCACTTGTATTTGTCTGGCTTCCAACAACAATAAGCTCCCACAGGACAGAGTGTTCGACACACACCCACATAAGCACAATCTACATGTGACTCCATTGTGTCTCGATGGAGAAGTTGTCTTGTGTTGCTTCTCTGTTACCAGGCAGGAAGTTGTTCTCCCTCCCTGGTTTTTGCTTCTTATCTGTCCTTTGTCGTTCTGCTGTCTGGTGCAGCACAAGTGACCCGCTGCTACTTTTGCCTCTTAATGCTGGCTGTCGAACCCTGTGACTTCTGTCTGCAGGAGTACAGCAGGTACAGCCATAGGATGAGGGTAAAACGAAAAATAGTGTCACCTGCTATCTGCTCAGGCACAACAAGAGGTGTAAGAAATGATAATGCTCTCCTTCAAATCCATTAATTTTATTTCATTAATTTTTTGCCCATTTAGCTCATTTAGTTTAATGTGACCAGAAAAACTGCTACACAGGCTCTGAAAACAGCTATTCAAGGTTACATCAGTTTCGTGCATGGAGACTGTAGATGTGGATTAAACTGCACCCTAAGAGCAAAAACAATAGATGCCAAATATGTTTTATTAATTTGTACGAGTGTATTTCCCCTGCTTCATACTGATCTTTTTTCCCTCTGGTTTCTTTTACTTTTGCTCCATTCAAATGTTTTCATGCTGCAAAAAACAAAGGAATACCTCAAGGTTATGAACTCTCCTCTCCCTCTCTGGTTTCCATCTAAATTTACAGCATTGTTGTTCTTTGGTTGCAGTAACTCTTCATCAACATTGCAGCTCAATCCTGTCATGGCAGAAGAAGTCAGGTTTGCAAAGATAGTGACTGAAATAGTTGTTTAGTAAGCCAGAAAGTCACATGTAACACAGGGTCAGCGTCGTTGGAGTTACAGTGGCTATTCTTGCAGCTAGCGTACCTTAGGGCCAGAAAAGTTAATATAAACCAGACGGGCTTTGCTCAATTCCTTGCTGGGCATCTTTACGTGGAAAAACAAAAAATAATAAAACGCAACTAATACCACAGGGTTATTATCTCCCTGGCCATTTTAAAAGTTTTTTTTTCTCTGATTCACTGCTTTATGCATTACCGGCTTTCACATTGTTTTCATGGAGATTGCAGTTTAACTCTCACTTGAAAAAGTCAAGTTTAAAAGGTGAAGGTTGGTAAAGTATGTGAAAACAGCGGCTTGGCAGAAGGCTGTTTAGACTCAACCTGCTTTTTAACCCTTTCATGCATGATTTATTAAGAAACAGAGCCACTTGTTTTTTGCATACAGTAATTTACTTTCATATACATACAATGATGCTTTTTTTAAACCATACTTTACATTCAATGTATTTTTAGATGATATATTTATATTCAAAATCATTAATTAAATATGCTCTTCATATTTTAACAATATGAATATTCTAAATGTTTGGCTGTATTGTTTTCTTTTCCTGTTTATCTCAAAAGAAAGTTTACTATCCCCATCCATGAATATGCCGGAAATCAGCTGTCAAATAAGTGTCTACTGTAGTGGACGATACGCATGAAAGGTTAAAATTATTGCATCCCTAAAATAAACAAACATTCTCAAAACATCTGGCAGACCTTTCTATTGCCTGATGTCCAACAACTTTTGTGTGATCATTCAGTAAATGGAAATACGTGCAGCTCATGCAGAAAAAAATAATTTAGTCTCAAACAGCTATTCTCAAAAAGCATATAAACATTACTTCATCCAAAATCATTAAATTGAAGCTCTGAAAGTCACTGTTTCCTTGCTCCAACACCTGACTCATTTCATGGATCCAACAGCCTATGATGTTCTGCAAAATGACTCATTGATTTCAGTCAGGTGTGTTGGAGCACAGAAACATTGAAAACCTGCAAAGCTATGGCTGCTGTAGGATTGAGCCGATTAGCCCAGATGGTGTGCCACAGACTTTTACATAATTTTCAGTACATTTAAATTCTCAACAAATCTGCTCCTCTTTGCCTTTTTTTGTTTTTGCTGTTGTTTGTGTCAATGACAAAATAAATCAAACTATAACTGAGAAGCAGGTCATGAAGACTACATGTCAACGCAAAAGCATCATTTTCTTCCATAAACTTCACAACTTCACCATCTGAAAATACATCTGTGCAATGCATCAAGCTAAACTTGGATGTGCAATGAGCCCCCGCAGAGAAAGTTAGAAGTTTGTTTACATCCTTCCCTAAATCCAAAGCCCCAAAGCTTCAGATTTATTGTAACCAATGACTCGCTTGCTTGTATACTTTGATGGTGCACTTTTACAGACCAGTTTAAACTCTAATGCACAACTTAACTATTCATGTGGAAAACCCAGGTGATATAAATATATACTTTGTCAAATATTTTATAAAGTGGGGGGAAAAGGTAAAGTTGAAAAGACAACATAACATAAAAACTTGCAGGTTGCTGTATTTAGGAGTTGGAAAGACGTTGGAAAGCTAAGCTTTGCAGGTATATGCAAACGGATGCAAAATCTTTACTTCAGCATTTGCACATCCAGGCTGTGACCTGTAAGTTTACCAGAGTGCAGGGTGCTGTCCTGACTCATGTGGGAACTGAATGTGCTGGAGATCATTCATGGCTGTCAACTAAGAAATTCTGGTCTGGAAGTCATCAGTGAAGCTGGTCTAGCAGCTCCACGGAAGAGGTGAGGAGAGTTTCCTTCCTTTGACCAGCTGCTTTTTAAGGTTTAACCATCCATTTTGTGCCTCTCATCTTTTGTTATTGCCTCTGTTTGCAACAATTTCACTTTGAATTATTTGGATTGAAGCATGCAGAAAATTAAAAAAGGATTGTACTTTAAAAAAAACAAAAACATGTTAATTTTAAGCTGCAAAATCAATTCTCTTCTAAAGACTGAAGTTACAACAAACTGCAGGAGCAGGACTATTTCAAACACTGCTGCCAAACAGTTCTGGACGTAACTGATGTGAATTAATGGAACAAGGAACACTTTGCAAATCCAGCTTTCTGTTTTCTTTTGGTGGTTGCTTTTTGAATAACAATTGGACCAGTTGAACATCTGAAAAGGGTAAATGTATACAACAGATTTTGAAAGCACTCTGGGCAGAGGTCACTCGAACAATCCTTTACAGTAGATTAAAGTGTGTGTCTCAGCGTTCGGCCTTTGATGTGGTGACGGTGTGACTCCCTCTGGGTTTAAGCCACGGGGAATCAGAGAGGAGAAACAACAGCTGCTGGTCCCATCAGGGTGGCTGGAACACACCACTGCTCCGGTTAGCCACGGTGTACAGCACGCTGCCGTGCATTAACATGCAGGCCTCTGTTGTCATTGTAACCTGAGGACGTCGGGATTCCGGTCATTTTTGTCGGCAGGTAAACACTTGTGCAAGCTTATCTCTGAAAAAGTAAACATCACCACACTGCTGGGACAAAGCTGAAATACTCATCAGCCCGGTTTGGAAGTAGACACAGGCGCCTTACCTTAAATGTTAAGACATGTTTGCAAGTTGTTATGCAGTGTTAATTGTAAATAATAAAAACTAAATGCATTGATTTTAAATCTCATAAATCATTATTTATTCAGAATAGAAAAACAAAATATCAAAAGTTTGGCCATTTCATTAGCTCATTTTGAATTTGATGTCAAACGTCTTTAAACGTTGGCCCATAAATAAAAGAAGAGACATTTGTGAAAGGAATGTTGTTCTATTCCTGTCTGATATGGGACATTGCTGCTCAATAATCCAGGGTCGTGTTCATGCATGGGTTCTGTTTTTTACATTTGTTTTAACCTCAATCTGTGGATGGTTCAGTGAACTGTGTTAACAGACATGCAGGGATTTAAATAACAATCATCCAACACTGATTTCCAGCAAAGTCTCCAGTTATGTTCTTCCAGGTAATGGAAAAGTCTTCACAATGTTAAAGAATATTATCCTGAAATTGCTTAGCAGTAGCAGATTGCTGAACCTCTGCCCACCTTTACTTCTGAATAACACTCGGTCTGTTAGCTCCCTAGACATGACTGACCGCTAATGTCCATAGAGGAGAATGTTTTCACCTCTTTTCACTATATGCACAATTTTGAACAGGATTCTGCCCCTTTACTGTTTTATGTATAATTTTATACTGATTATGTCTTGTTGTCTCTTTTTCTGCAATTTAATATCATAATACAATGTGTACATGTCCATTGTGCCCAAAACAAGTTTCCCCAAGCGAGACAATAAAGTTTGTTGTTGGGTATAAACAAACATGACAAAAATATACTGAATATAAGCTTGTTGTTGCTGTGTTTTGCAGAGCAGCTATGAGAAAACGACCAGGTTGGTTTCTCATAGCTGCTTTACAAAATACTGGCGGACAAAACACCAATCATCTCTTCCTCTGTGTACAGACAGTTTCCTCAGACTTGTGTCTTTTTGCACACCTTCACATCAATTTCTGATCTCTCTCCAGTTGTTGTGGCAAACATAATTGTGTTGGTAATTTAATACGCAACCAGCAGGCTTGTCCCTAAAACTTTTGTTTTAATGTTGACCCTCTGCATTTACATCTGATGGAATCAGTTCCCTCATTGCCCCAAGTGGTTTCTCATATCATATCTTCCAGATTGTGGAAGTGTAATGCTAACTTTTGAGGTTGCACATAAATAGATGCAAATACAAGAGGCAGTTTGGATTAAAGCAACTATAGTCCAGGCCTAAGGTGTCCTTTAAAAAAAAAAAAGTAAAATGTTTCACTTTCATTTATGTTTTCTATAGTAAACAAAAAAATATTGGTTGATGCTTGCAAATCATTGCACCCTGGAATTTTTTTTTAAATTTACAGTTCCAACAGCCTCATATTTATTTCTTGTATTTTTGTAAGTGATATAGATATACAGTGGAGTTTAAATAAAGACCGCACACATGCAGTACACAAAACAATACAAATGCATCGATTTGTCAAGTTTTACTCAAATGCAATGATTTTAAAAAGAAAAAAGTACAAGGATGGGGGAGTAATAGAATCCCAACATGTTAATCTGATGAAATATGTAAGTTCAAGACCTCCTGGCACTGTGATGCCATGCATGTTGATGTGGCATCTCAGAGCTTCTTTAGTGTGATTATTCAGCTAATAGAGACAGGAAGCGGAAATCTATTGAGCTCGATAACATTTAACAGACAAAATTATTACTTCTGACTTCCTCAGGTGAAAATACAGAAAAACTCATGCATTAACTTGATACTTGCAGGCATACAATGTGAAAAGATCTTGGCTTTCACCTTTAACACTTCTCTGAAAATAAGGCAAACATACTTAATCTTTCCGGACAACCGTTGTCTGTAACTTTTACTGTCAGCGGCCGACCACAAGGCGTTGGCTCTGTGTGTTTGCTTCTCATAAAGCTTTAACACACAATGCATCTCATAGCCTCTGAAGACGGAGAGCACACTCAAAGAAAACTAAACATTGGCAGTAATTGTTTCACTAACAGAAATCAGTGGTGCACAAAGAGCTGAGCTTTGCGAGTCTAGGCGATCTAATTGTGTGTTGGATCTGTGTTAAACTTTATCTACCCGTCATGGTGTCACAGGTACAGGAAGGCAGGAGGGGGATGTAACTGAGCAAACACTGACTCTGCAGCACTCTTACTACTGGGTGATTAGTGTTGTGTTATTTAAATGACATTAAATCCACGGTTGTGTCAGCCCTGTTTAAACAAATGTGTCATTGTGTATTCACGAGACTTAGTAGATTCTCTGCTACCATATTTAGTCCGTTTGTGTGTGTGGTTTTGCTCAAACACAAATCAGAAATTATTTCATTTACAACAGAACACAGAAAGCACCAAAAGTTCAAAGTGATACATTTGACTATTCCATGAAAAGTAGGTCATCTTAAATTTCATGGCAACAACACATCTGAGTGAACGGAGGGGAAAAGTCATGTTCAGTGTGTATAATACTTTTTTTTTGTCTGTAAACATTTAAAAACTAAGAGCCGCTGTTGTATCTTTGAGAGAAGAATGTTGTTTTTTTTCCATTTTTAATAAAAGGATTGAAGCAGTCGTGGATCTCTTTTTGGATTTGGGGTTTCAAAATGAATTAAATGTTTTCAATTGAGAAAAGATGTTGCATGCTGCAGTTTTGTGACGCTTAAAGAAGAGGTTCATGTTTAGGACGGGTGGCTTTGATGGCCCGCTGGAGAAGTTATTCAGGAGTTTAGATATGTGTTCAGTATCTACTAAAGCTAGAAAATGCAGGAACATAAATGTAAATTTATGGACTAACTACAGAAAAATTCTCATTTTAAACTTGATGGTGATGTGTAAAGCTAAGGACAGGACATGCAAACAGGAAGCTGGAAGCTGAAATCAGTTTTGAAGAAAGACATGGGTTCCCTTTTTTTTAGTTTTTATATATATATTTATTAAGTTATTGCTTTATTAAAAAAAAGGGACAAACAGAAATAAATTTGGTTGAAATTCATCTCCACCTTACTAAAAAGTCTGCTGAATGCCTCATTTTTTAAACACAATTTGCCCTACACTGTTTAAACTTTTCAAACTTGAGCCAACAAAGTACAAACATG
>JAVQJG010119191.1:0-15283 GCA_036024015.1 Craterocephalus amniculus
AATAATAATAATAATAATAATAATAATATTTATAATAGTAATAATAATAATTAATGATATAATTATTATTTATTTATTCAATTCCATAATAATTTTCATTATCAGTTCATTATTAATTAAAGCACTGCACAATGAAATATACTGCAATGCAAGACTGAAATCATAGAATTGTGCTACAATATTTAAACTATCTTTCCTGTTTTTATGTGAAAAAACTGAAATCTGCTTTCTGTTGTGTTCTCAGCTGACCCAAAGCTACTCCAAGAACCATGACAGTGTTGGTGTGATTTTTGCCAGTATCGTTAACTTCAGTGAGTTCTACGAAGAGAGCTACGAGGGAGGAAAAGAGTGCTACCGTGTATTGAACGAGCTGATTGGTGACTTTGATGAACTCCTACGGAAATCCGAATTCAAAAGCGTGGAGAAAATCAAGACGATCGGCTCCACGTACATGGCAGCATCGGGACTGAATGTCCAGCAGCTGGCCGATGAAGAGGATGATTCACCACATTCTCACCTCAGGGCTCTATTCAACTTTGCCCTTGAGATGATGGGCGTCCTGGATGATTTCAACAAGAATATGCTGGGCTTTGGTTTTAAACTTCGCATTGGATTTAACCATGGGCCCCTGACGGCGGGGGTGATTGGCACCACTAAGCTGCTCTACGACATCTGGGGGGACACGGTCAACATTGCCAGTCGCATGGACTCCACGGGTGTGGAATGCCGGGTTCAAGTGAGCGAGGAAAGCCATGCTGTGCTCAGTGCCATGGGTTTAGAGTTTGACTACAGAGGCACGGTGAATGTTAAGGGCAAAGGTCAAATGAGGACCTTTCTCTATCCTAAAAGTGGGGAAAGCCCATGCCAGGATCGAATGGAGCCGGCAGCCGGAGTGGGACCTTTATCTGTGGGTTTGCCTGCCAGTAAAACTTCAGTAGTGGCTGCCCAGGAAGTAGCTCCTCCTGCCTCTTCTTCCACTCTTTCAGCCTTCTCTATTTCCACTCTCTGTCCTCAACCGCCATGCACTGTACGGCCTGCGGGGGCAGGGCCTGAGCCTGTCTCAGCCAAGTGCTCAGAAGTGAGGGACGAAGGATATAGGGACGCTGCACACCTACCTGAACAATCCCCCGCCACACACATCATCCCCCTCCCTGCCCATTCTGAGCCAGGCCCGCAAGCCAGCGCTGCACATGCTGCCCCCCAGGTGCAGCCCGCTCCTTTTGCGCTTCAGGAAGAGGAGGATGCAGAAGAGGAGGCCGATGAGCTCACAAAACTCAATGAGGAGTTTTATGCTCGTCTCTGATCCCTCACGCCTCTTGCCCTACGTTCTCCAGCTGACTCCAGATGTTGCCTCTCCTGGTTCTGGTTGCAGATGTGGGCAGGTTACATCTTCCTTTTTCGGCAAGGCGTCTTTGGCGCGGTAGAGGGAGCTGGTCACTTCGACGAGAAGCATCAGTGGCTTTTGAAACGGCCTCTGAGATCTTTCATTGGAGCGTTGCCTTAGTGCCGGGGCGAGTTCAACCTGTGTTGAGCACAGTGGTTTTTAATAAAGGAAAAGGATGAAAAGGGTTAAGACGGAAAGAGGGAAGATGTGTTAGTGTTGTGTCTTTTTTCAATTTTTGTCATTAAGTGCCTTCAGGACTAGAACAGTGAACAAATAAATATAAATACTGAACAAATTCTAAGAATATTGGACTACAGAACAGGCTGTGGTTTCAAACGCTGCGCTTTCATTTTAAATGCAAATATTTCTTTATGAATCATTACCGTTGTGCCATATCTCTTTTTTTAACTTGATCAAAGTCCTGACTATTGCATAAGGGAAAATACATTTTTTTTAGACTTAATATAAGTGCCAGTGCGGTATGATAGGCTAAGCAGGAAATGATTGGGGGGAAATGAGGGAATCACATGAAGCAGTGTTAGTTTACACATTCTGCTTTGACACGACGGCTTAAACACAGTATTCATTTACGCCAGGGATTCACTTTCAAGGGGACATGCTAGAAAAGCAGCCTGTGTAGATTTTAGCTGATATTGTAGCTAAATGCACATTTTAAGCACAGTTCTTGCACAGTGTTTTATCGACCACTTGTATTTGGTATATTATTACCCGTTAATAGCTTATTAGGAATTTAAAAGAGAATTCTTACAATCAAAAGCACAAAATTGAATTAGATAAGGGAATCTAAAGGTGGTTTTTAAGAGTAAGACCATCATAAAAGCAGTAAGGCACTTTAAATATGCTTAAGTCACTCCAAAATAATTTGTTTTGAGTATGTAACACTCACCTCGTGTAATGTGGAAAGACGCAGTGGGAGATGGGGAGAGTGGGTGGATTCATACATCTGACCTTATAGATGCCAAACCACAGAAACTTACTTTATTTTGTAGCGTCAACAGATTTGATTAATGTAATGAAGAGACCAGAATCAATAGTAATTCAAACTGACTCGGAAAAGCTTTCGACTTCTCTTCGTTTTGTGGCATTCAGCTGCAATCCAGCTCATAAATTTGTCAGGGGAGTTTTTAAAGCGAGCATTAATGTCGTAAAAGGTAGATAGCGACTTTATTATTTACTGGATATTTATCCCTTTTCACTTAAGTATACACCAGAGAACTTTCTTGACATACCGAAAAAATGATGAGGAATGGCATCTTACACAATGCTAGTGCAGTAACCCTATTTTTTCACAAGTCAACAGACAGTAAATTGTGCATTTTTCGGGGGACTTTTCCACTTTTGGATTTGGTGCAGTTAGAAGGAATACGTGTCTGGCTTGCTGACTGTAATCATTTTGGGGCAATAAAATAACTCACATCAAGCTTTGAAAACAGGCAGCAGTGCCAGTAGAATGAATGAATTAATGTTGGTGGTCTTTTCATTGGACACAATTACACAAATCCAGAACAACCCCAGAGTTGAATGTCAATGATTTTGGGTGGAATACAACTTTTAACAGGACTGTGAGGGACAATCACTGTGTAGTTAGCGGTAGATGACGGGGCGGTCCACATGCAGTGGCTTCAGTATCAAAGAACAGAGCAACTCTAATTTTGTTAAACCTCAGAGTTAAAATCGCGTGACACTCCATTTGTCACCTTCATTGCCAAAATAACGGAACAAACAAAAAAAAAGAGGAAAAAAAGAAAAAACAAACATTAGTCAGTCCATTGCTACAGACTTATTTAACAGATCGATGTTGTCTGCCTTTAGCTGTGTGATTTGCTGTTGAAGGGTTGGGACTTTTTTCAGCCTCTTCCCTAAGAGGGGCCCTCTACTGTATCAATATTGTGCCACTTTAATTGAGTGATCTACAGGTGCAGTGCAACCTAAACTAGTTGATTGTTTTGTGGTGCCTAAAAGTATGACTGTAATTTTTTTTTTTAGTATTAAGTTTTTTTATGCTGTCATAATAAGATTAGAATATGATTGTATCTTTGAGAAAATTATGCTTCTACAACGTTTGCTGCCATTTTCTTTTAACAAATTCCATTTTTTTTTTTGGTTTTGTTTGCTTCTTTCCAGTTCGTCCACCGTGTTATTAACCCGGCGTCTGAAATGTTGTGGCGTTCACATTGAGCAGCTGCCTCTGTTGGTTTTCCTTCGTTTTTACTCACTTCATGGTTTTTTTCTCTTGAAAGCACTTATTCTTCTCTTGTACTGTGTGTGTGTGTATGTTCTGTATGTGTGTGAGAGACTTCAGACTTAATATGAATAAGAGAAAAAAGACGAAAAGGAAATCATAGAGCTACCCACCCCCCACCTTTTTTTTAAGCTGTTATCTTGTTGCTGCTGTCTCATTTATACAGAAATGACATTTACATTATACCTTATTTTTAAAAAACAAAAACAAAAACAGGAAAGGTGTGGAATTTCAGATGGGTCAATCAACATATCGCCAACACAGGGTCTTTCCTAAAAGTGTGGCCACATGCAAACGTGACGAGAAGGGGGAGCTATCTCTTTTAATCTGTATCATCTGTAGCATTAAAATGTGTTTACCTCTGCCATTGTGCATTCCAAATATGAACAACCAGTGCCTTTTTATTTTGAATATGTTTGATAAGTAAATGCGAGCTGTGACTACATAAAATAACATCACCTTAGTAGCATTTAATACCATGAAAATCCAAAGAAGCCTCCCCATAGGCCACCACTGTAGCTTCAGATGCAAGGTCTGCTCTTGTGATGCATATTTTCTCATCTTACTGCCAAACATAATCTGTCAAAGCGCTCAAAGCTACATATCATGTATCAGTCATTAAAGGAGAGTTCTTTTTTCCCCCTAAAACTTTCCAGATTACCATTCTGCCTTGTGTAGATTTTTTTTCTTTCAAGATACAGTATTAAGAGACTACCCCATAATACAGTTTAGGTTAAGGTGGACTTCACAGATGAATGGCCACACAACCTTTACAGTAGTAAACAGCTGTACACTCCCATTAATAAAATATTAAAGTGAACACCGCTGGCCTCGGGATCTGTGAGACAGTGAGGGGAGATGCGTTGTAATCTCTTTTGCATGTGATCCATCTTTATTTGTCTTTGTCATTCGATTCCACGCTACACTCATCATTCTTTTATTTCATTTCATTATCGTTCTTTCCATATAAATATGTTGAACATGAAGCATATATTCCCAACATTGCAGGAAATTCAAATCATCATGCTTTGCTTCTTTAAGATTATTAGGACGTTGTATTGATAAGTTATGTGTGTTATGTTTCAGTTCTGGCAAAGGGAATGGACTAAAAAACAGTACTTCACAATAATGTAGTTCAAAAACAGCAACGTGCATGAAGAATAAGTTGTGTAGTGATCCTTTTTTGTTGAAGCAGTGTGATTGTGTCATATGACAGTAATATAAGACATATAAGGGCATAATGTCAGCACTTACAGTACAATCATCACCACGAAAATGCATCACCTGATCACTCATATAAATGGTGACAGACTCAAAAAATTGCAAAAAGATCTACCCGTATGTGTTTTTAATTACACTGGGACAAAAGTAAGACAGTGTTTGATTTGGAATGTTTTGTTGTATTTTTTTTTGCTCTTTTGTTCATGAATGACTTGTATTATGTATGTTTTGTGCACATTACCCATGTATCATTTATCAACACATGATCGTAATCTGTACACATTTGCACAAAGCACTCAGTGTTTGTACATATGCAGTTATTTTGTCACATATGATTTTTTTTATACATGTGCATGTGTCCAAGTTTTGTCTGAAAACAATGAAAAAGAGACATGTATTATCAGATTGTGTTTCTATATGTGTAAGTGTGAGTTATATGATTTTATTCATTTTGTTTTTTCAGAATGAGAAATAAATCTCCAAGCAGATAACTACAGAGTCTATTGTAAAGTATGAACCCGAATGAGTTCATTTTAAAGATGCAGTGTGTAACAAAATCAAAGGTCAATGACAGAAAAATTTGACATGCTATTAAAAACCGTCTCTATTGGTATCTAATCACTTTATTAAAGTAACTGTTGTGTTTTTATTCCCTTAGAATGAGACATATATATGTACTTTCCATGGGTCTACATACATGGCCGCTGTCATATTTGTGGCACCATTTTTACTATGGTGTCACTGAATGGACAAACTGTCTGCAAAGTGAGAATCCTCTGCACTCTGAAAGTGGAGAACCAGTTTTATTTTATGGGAGCAAGAGCACCATTTGGGTGACCAAGGACCAGGTTTGTGCATATATATGAAATGTTGAAGTAGTTACCTGTAGTGCAGTCATCACTGCATCTTAGGCCGCTGGATCCACTCACAGATAAACTTGGCCTCTGATAGCCACCGTCCACTTAAAATTGTGCTTGGTATTTGAATTAATTTCTATCACCATCTTAACCACTAGATGTGAGGAACTCTTACACACTGTACCTTTGAAACATCTGTATAAGCAGACAGTGACTGGTCATGAGAAGATTTTCCATTGTTAAAAGATGGGAAAAAGCACTACTTGCACCAATGCTGCGTAAGGTTCAGATTAGAACGTAAGAATATTCTGAAGGGGTGCATTTCATGACCTGCTTGGTTACTTTTGTATTGTAAACTAGTTTTCTTTTAGAACCACATAAAATAGTTGTAGAGATCTGTAGTTTCTCATTTTTAAAGGAAAATTAGGGACTGATGAAGAAAGCTGGCGTTACTGCTACTGTGAGGTCTAGATAAATGTATCTGAAAAAACTTTAATTTAAAAAATGGTTAAAATATAATATATCATATAAAAGTGCCTGAAAGTAGGTTGTCTCTTGATTTATTACATGTTAATTGTGAATATTTAACATTAAAACAAATCTGAAGAGCAAAGTATAGATGTTTGAATAATATATATATTTGGCTTAAATATCTATTGATATTTTTTAGAGTAACAGGGTTAAAAAACAAAAAAAACATGAAAACTCAATTTGAAATGCATGTAAATTGCTTGTGCTTTTGGAAGTGCACGAGCGCCCCCAGTGTCTAACGGGGGTGGTGTTTTCACGTAGGGCGTGATTGCGCGGCCCCTCCCCCTCCACAGTCGATCTGGAAAAGGAAAAAAAAAAACTTTTTGTATCGAAGGAATCAACAGCCGCCATCTTGTCGCGGCTCAGAATTGGGATTTCGGTCCAACACTGGGTTTTACGCAGAAATCGACCATTCTAACTGGGATATGACACCGTCCTTCTGCATAAAACGAATCATTAACGTCGCCACGGAGACATTTTGTGCGAAAAAACGGGAATTGGATCGGTGGTCGTCGGGCAGAACAGCTCCGTGTATCTGATTTCCCCTTCAGAGTGCGGCGATTCAGCCCCTGTCGCCGTTCGGGAGCAGTATTTTTTATCGTGGGCAAGCAGAGACTAGATCGTGACTTTCGAAGTGATTTGCAATAATACAGCATTTTTATGCAATTGTGCATTTTTGTGGAGATTCGCGCGATTTTTGCATGAAGAAATTTTGACGTCACGCAAAATGGGTACTTTGAACATCTAGAAATTACCACTTTCTCCCGGAATGCAGCAATTCACCTGATTTATCTGGATTCTCGTCTTGAAGCCTGATTTTTACATGGGGAACATTTTATTTTGGGTTATTTAATGATTATAATGTGGGTGTTGGGTGTTGGATTATCATGGGGTGAATGGCCGTGGCGAAGCGGGGCGCTATTGCATTTCTTTTGAAAGACTGACTCACAGCAAGGAGTAGCTAACGCTAACAGTTAAGTTAGCTGGTAGCAATCAATTAGCTAGCTATTAGCCAGTTGGCTAACCTTAGCAGGCTGCCAGCTTGCTAATGTGCTAACTGGGAAGGCTTGGATTGATCAAGCAGTTTCCTTGTATAAAATATTCAAAATTGTCAGCTTAAGAAAACAGACTAGAAAACAACTATGGCTGAAAACCTGCTGGATGTCGGACCTCCCAGCTCCAAGCGGCCGAAACTGAATTCACCTGCCCTGTCAGCGTCTGACGGACAAGGTAAAGGCCCCAACACACATTACACACGTCAAACTCAATACAAGTATAATTTGCTCCTGTCGTATAACCATATATTTTTCGTTATGGAGAGCATTTACCAACATTGCAGGTTTGGTTGGTGTACTGCTAGTGGTAGTCATTCTGGTTTGGACTTGTAAGCACGCAGCTGCATCTACCTTGTGTACGCCAGTGTCAGCTTGTTGACTTTACTTGGGTTAAGTACGCAAAGCATCATTCCTCCACTTACGTCTCAAGTATCAGTTGAACAGCATTGCTACTTACAGCTTCTACTATAAGCACTGTGCTATAGGTTTAGTGTGTGTTTGGGGGCGTGATATCACCTTTTATGAATGTTGAGTTTTCTGCTCGTGTTCGGTATGTTGGGCTTGTATTTTCATCATTTATTGGTGACAGTCAACTGGGCGTACATGCCTGTAAAGGCAAGAAGTATCTTGGCTTTGAAGACTACAACTGAATGTAAACATGGAAATGAAGATGAGCTTATAATGGCCTGATTGTGTTGTGCACATAATCAGATGGTAACAGTTAAATGGACCCTAATGTTTTGGTTAGAATGATATATAGTCCTCTTCAAAATCAGACATTTTATTAATTCATAGACTTCTCTAATTCATGATGCACTCTGATACTGTAGCTAATATGTCTCTGTGCTGGTGTTGCTGAATAGGACTTATTTGAGGAAAGATGTGTGTGCGTGTCTGTGTTGATGCTGCTGTAATTGTGAATGAGAAAAGATTACATGTCTAACTCAGCTCAGCTATCAGCTGTAAAAACATGTATTGGCAGAGAGAGAGAGAGAGAGAGAGAAAAAATCAACCATCTCCTTGGCTACTGTCACTGCACCTAGAAGTGTCACAGCACCTAGTTTACAGCATTTGATTGTGTAGACTTTGTCTTCTTCTTATGTTATTCTTTTGGAAATAGTACAAGGTTTTCATGTTTTTTCTAGACTCTTGAAATGAAAGGTAAAAATATGCATGCACAGTTTGGTGCAAAGGTCTTAAGTTTCCACTTCTTTTTACTTTTTGGCAAGCATCTATACCTTTAAAAAAAAAGAGAGAAATCTTGTAAAGTGGCTTAGAGCTGTAGTTTTTCAGTCTTCCTGAAGGTCTCTTAAAGTTTATTGGGACATTGTCCATGTACCTGAATATTTATGAATATTTATAAAGGAGCGTGTGTTTTGTGACTTTTGACTATGTAATGCTGACGTATGAATCATGCAAATATTAAATGACACCAAACTCTATGTACGAACTAGTGTTTTCACATAATGGGCAGCTTGGCCAAGAACCATTTTTATTTACTTTTTAAATGTGTACTTTTAGGTACTTGGCTGCTAGCAGCCTGTTAGACACATGCTTTATTCTCATTTCTTTACTTGGATATATGATGCTGAAGAAAGCATTTTGATTGGCATGAAATTGGGTTTTGCATCAGAAAGGACATTCCCAAAGAGCTATTTGTCAAAAACTCAGAAAATGTCAGCATGGTGTGGATTCAGTCCTTTAAAACATTTGGGGGAAACTGGCCTAGCAAAATGGGAAAGACAGGTTTTAATTCTGCTACTATCTACAACAAATGAATAATTTTCCAAGGGCTGCACATTTGAAGAAGAATAATTATAAAAGCAACTTCTTAACAAAATGAAATGGTTGGGGAAGAATCCATCAAAAATGTGAGTGCTGTGGCTGGACCTGAAGCTAATCCATTTACTGGTGCTCTGCCGTAAAGCTTTCAGAAATGGAAGGGTGTCTATTTAGAAACCATTCATACAGGAGGGAAATCTGGAGAAAAGAAGAACAAATTTAGTAGCAACAGATGATTAGTCCTTGCCAGAGCCCAGATCGCAACATTATTGAAACAGTGTGGACAATTTTCACAGAGAACTAAACAAAAAGCAGCAACAGTTCAAGAAAAGCTTCTAAATGTCACCCAAGAAGCCTGGCGAACTATTCCTGAAGACTTCTTGTTGTCAATTGGTGGTGTAATTGTTGTGTAATTAGAAATATCACTGTTGGATTGGTTTTAGTTTTAAATGAGTTATTAGAAACATGAATTACTGACTTAAATGATTATTGGCCTAGGCAAAATTTTAACTGTCTAATTTACATAGTCAATGAGTAGAAAACTTTAAATAAATTCTAAAGATCTAAAGCTTGTTACATACTTCACAAGAAGCGAGAACTTTTGTTCTTGTTGTTGAGGCCCCAAGAAAGACACAAAAATTAATTTTGGTCCAGACATTTCATAAGGCCCATTTATGCTCGACGGAGATGACGGATACGCACATGCACGGAAAGTTTCATCCATCTTCTGCGTCAATTCTGTGCGTTTTTGGTACGTTTTCAGGCTCCTTGCGCATCCGTCACTCGACGCAGACGACGGAATAATACCACCGGAAACCGTGGTGGCAGTGTTGAGCAGAAACAAACCAGGAAAGAAGAAGAGGATAAACAGGAAGAAGAAAACCACTGAAGAAGAATGAAGACGGCGAAAAAAACATTAGAAATTGCACAAGCTTTTGAAATAAAGTTCTACAAGTGTTAAGGGTGTGTTGGTGGTTAGAAACAACTTAATAGCAGCGCGTTGTGCCGCCAATCGATGTTTGAAACTAACGTATCGCAGAGTTTATAATGAACTCAGCACTGCCGCTTAGCGGAGGTTAGCCGTAGCAACAGAAACGACGCATGGATGTATGAAGGCAGCGACGCATGAAGATGTTTGGAACGGACGCCCCAAATTACGTCCGTCAGGGAACATAAATGGGCCTGTACTCCATGAGAAGTTTTTTCCAAAACAGGGCCTGGATAAGTGTGTAGGGTGCGTAGGGATTTGACCCGGTTATTTAAAACTTCATTAAGGATGGGATTGCAGGGTCATAATTTTCAGAGAATTCTGCAAATGTTGCCAAATGACAACCTTCTGTCTCCATCTATCTAAACTAAGGTTGTCCAAAAAAAATCGATACTGAATTGTAGTATCTAGTTGGATATCGATTTTCATTGGTATCGATGCTTGAATGCAATTTTTCCGGTTGCTAGTTCACAGAAAGTATCAGCTGCGTCCGCCCATTTTCAACACACTGCAGTGGCAGCCCCTTCCTGACGGCATCTTTCTGAAGAGGCCTATCGTTTACATTGTTGTCGACCTAGCATCTTGTTGCTAATTAGCAAGTTTTTAGACCTCTCTAGCGAGTCTTTGGCAAGAAAAAAGTAGAAAAAGTTGATGGTGTCTGGGCAGTTGCAAAATTTTGGGATTTTTTTGGGAAGTTTGAAACTTTCCACTACAATTAATGGGAATTTATATGAGTTAGGGATAGGAACGACATGGAATTTGGACTATCGATTGTCAAGTCCAACTTGTCGACTTCTTGTCGAATTGTCTGCCCTTTTTTTTTTTTTTTAAAAGAGCAGGGCCAATGCCGAGGATGGAAAATATTTTACACTGTTGTACCCTACTAGTTCAGTTTGGCCTCAAAACATGGCTGTAACGTCAGATATTGACCATTTAGAAAATTTTAATTAAAACAAGAGAGAGAAATTTCAAATCGTGTGACTTCAGATGTGACCGCGTACTCCATGAAATAGTCCTCTCCAAAGAATGAAACCAGTGCATCCACCTGTACCGCTATTTTGCGGCGCCAGACTCACATGTAAAGTTGAATGGGGGTCAGGTGGATACCGTTTGGTGAAAAAACGTGGATTTGTATGTATTGAAATATTTAATTTCCTCGACATGGCGACACTCGTATTCTTTTTTGTCGAGTGGAGCGTGTCGAATGTTGGCCATTTTCTTGATCTAAAGATCCCATCCCTAGTGAAAACATCGGTGGGGGATTCCACTATCTCACACCAAATGATAGCAATCGCCAGGCAATACAGATACTTTCGTTCATTTCTCATCTCTAGTATGTTGTCGGTCGCTCGTTGAGACTTTCAGAGTACTGCAGTGTGGGAAAAAAAGCATGTTTTAAGGGCCCAATACTTATCATTAGTTGGGCTGCTAGCTGCCTGGCTGGCTAAATACTGGAGATATCTTGAAAATTCCTTTCTCCATCACTCGCATGTATGAAAGGAAAGATGAAAACAAACGCCCGGTTAAAAAATTCTCCTTTAAGAAATTCTCCTTTTAAGGTGTTGAGCAAGTCTTCATATCTCTGCCTTAAAGTCTTCAGCATATTTTTTATTACTGAACATAACAATTTAATAGTTTCTTTGACTTGAGACTGTTAAATAAAGGTTGTTACAAATAAAAGGTCTCATTGGTTTGGTTTTGCTAATGGTACATTGTAGTTGAGTTTATTTAATAAAAACCTATTGGAAGAGGCTCATCTCACCCAAAAAGATGCTAAACCCCCCACCAAAAAGACCAGGGGCCTCATTTTTAAAGCTATTGCACATACACTAGTTATACAATTTACAACAAACAAATGTGGCGAGAAAATGTCCCCACGCTAAATCTGACCCTGCCATTCACACAAAATCTGAAAAAAACGGCAAACTGCAATACCAGCTGCAAAGAAATGAAAATGTGAAATATTTGTTCCAAATCAGGTATTGTCTTTCACATTATATATCAAATTTATTAGGAAAAAATGATAGTTTATATTTGATATTGATACTCTTGGGCTTGCATCTTCTTGCAAAAAAAAGAAAAGGTGTGTTGTTATGCCCCGGGATGTCAGAATGGCTGAGGTCCAGCCAAAGGAAGAGCATGCTAAAGATTTCCAAAGGTCCAGAACGTACAGAGGGATGGATAACTTTCATCAGATGCGGCAGCAATGAGAAGAAAATAGGGTCGTGGAACCCCACAGGCAACGGATTCCACTTATGAAGCGACTACTACATGTCAGCTACAGAATCAGTTGTTAACTGATTAAAAAAAAAAAAAAGCCAATGGAAAATTTTGTGCAAGATATTGACTTTAAAGTAGGTTTTCTGTTTACAATCAGTAACCACACAGATGGCCAGAGACTCTAGGTGCTCTAAACATTAGTTTTTAAGCAGTTATTAAGTTATCTACTGCCTGTCCTCTCCCTTTGTGGCGTTGGGGGTGTGCCACTGAAAAAAAACATTTTACATATTTAAATTGTGGTCAGTCAAGATCTCAGTCTTGCATTCTGATGTGTACACCAACAGTAGTCATCTTTCCTAAGCAGCGTTTTCTAAATGAGGCTTCAGGTTTTTAGTTTTCTATAAAAAAAATACAAAGGCCAGCATGTGTCAAGTTAGTTTTAAAAAAAATAGATAAAATGAGCTGTATTAGCGTTTAATTAAACTACTTAGTGATGGCTTCATTTATCTGTGAGCTTGTGCTTTAGTTAAATTACTCTTTCTGCTCTTAATTATCTGAAGAGAGGAAGAACAAATAGTGGCAAAATTTCCCCTTTGCTATCGCTTCAAAAATGTCTCGGGTTGTTTGTTTTTTTTAATATGTTTTTTTAAGCAATTTTCAGTTTCTGTTTTCTACTTTTAATGGCAATTCACAGTAGATGTATGGAGTCAATTTCAGTGAAGTCCATATAGAAAAGTACCGACCAGTGAAGTTAATGTCATGGATGAAAGATACATTTTACAATGTTAGACTGTGAAAGCTATAGGCCAAGGGAGTCCGAAGTTGGTCCTCAGTGCCTATGTCCTGCAGGTTTTGGATGTTTCCTGCTGCAGCACACCTGTCTCTGGGTTTGTAACATGGGAAACGTAAATCCTGCAATACCAGGGGCGCCTAAGTCAAACTGCTGTGCTTCGGAGTGCTTCGGTGCACTTCCGAGTGCGGTATGTCCCCGGCGTTACTGTGCAACTCAAGTCAGTGGGAGCAGTGTTTGCAGCAGGTGCACCATGCGGTGTTTCTAAAGGCAGACTCTAAAATACACAGCTATACTTATTTCTCTGCTTTTTAGAGCGTTTTGTGATCCGATTTCACTCAGAGTGTAGGGAAAAAAATAAGTGTGAATGATGTGGTCTGGTTGGAACTTCTAAATTTTCATTTTAACCTTATAATAAACGGTGCAGATGGTTGTGACAGTATTCAGTGTTTCCCTCATAGACCCTGCACGATGTTCCTCCATACCTGTCTGATCTTATCCAGAGACCTTAAAGTAGAACTGCACAAAATCCCTCTGTTGAAATGTCTTTTTAATATGGGTAGATGGAGATGTTTAATATCACAGAGGCCATTGGTACCACCCATGCCCCCGACTGCATTTGTAAAACCTAATCTAAACTTTGTTTTTGGTCTTCAGCTGAGAGGGCAGTGAAATATTTCAGTATGTGTGGGTCTCTGTTCTGAAATTTATGTTGGGTCATGCCTGGTTGATGGGAATCCTGCTCTTAAGAGCGTCCCTGTGGCTGCCGTTAGACAGGACTGGATGAGAGGAATGAGGGAATGAGAGATGGATGGTCCCTTGAGCCTCAAACAAGCTCCTTCCACATGGAACACCTGCATGCTTGATGCCGGGGGGACAGACTGTGAGCTAGCACAGCAGATTTGTGCAGCGTGGCTGTGTTTACTCAGGGAAGTGTGGAGGCCAAGTGCCCTCATTAAAAGCTGAACACTTACTGAATCTCAATGAAGATATCCAGCAGCAGTAGAGGGTAATGATTGCTCTATTTGGTTCCTCCTATGCTGAACCAAGGGACCTTAATTTGCATTGTTACTAGATGAGGAACTTAATGATGTTTTAAATAAAGGAAAGTGTCCTCAGGGTGCAATAGGAATATGACATAAATAAAGCTATAATCACTGTTTAGAGGGGAACTACAACTAAAATGACTCCCTGTCAAAAAAAGGCTAAGGAATACATATTTCTGTAGCATAATTTTAAAAAGATTAACAGGATTTTCTGTAAAACATGATCCAGATTAACATTTCTTCAAGTTCCACAAATAGGAGTTAATATGATGCTAATGATGAAACCATCATCAATTTTATACCTTGCTTTAATCATGATTTGTCCTGCTTTCATTTGTACAATTACATACATCTTAAAAGAAACTGTTTTTTTCTTGTGTGTTACTGCTGCATTAAAATGTTATAATAGCACAGGCATATTCATTCAAAGAATCAGGCAGTTTGGGTTAGGCCTGTGCAGTAAACCAGTTTGTACCGAAAACTAGGGATGCACGATATTGGAATTTGGGCGATATCTAGGGATGCACGATATAATTGCCCAGTATCGGTATCAGCCTATATCAGCCTTAAAACTGAGTATCGGATATCGGCCACCGCGCCGATATTTAACCGATGATCAGACCGATCATCAGTCTGCTGTTTGATGGTGTGCTCACCTTTTTTTCTTTTTTTTTTGACCCACCAGCATTGAAACAGCATAAGACCGCATGTGAACAGGTTATACACTGTCATTTGTGTAAATAACCAAATATGCTCTGTTGTTATTCCAGGTTAGAGTGCACATATCCAAGTAGTTTTGTTTAAACAATTGTCATTAAATTTTACTTGTCATTAGGGTTGTCAACAGCTACACGTGTACATGGATAACATATCATGACCAACCGTGTACAGCCTTTTTTCTCCTCCCCCTCATTCATTTCTTAACCAGTAGCTTACATGGCATATTAGTAGGGGTGATGGTACTGCCAGAGAGTGTCAGATATTAACATTAACTAACTAAATACTTCCCACCAGTGCAATTATCCTCTAAAAACATACAGGTCTGTCTCAGAAAATTAGAATATTGTGATAAAGTTCTTTATTTCCTGTAATGCAATTAAAAAACATGAAATGTCATACATTGTGTATTCATTACAAATCAACTGA
>JAVQJG010119195.1:0-10444 GCA_036024015.1 Craterocephalus amniculus
AACTGAAGAGGAGCTCAGACTGTCATAAATGATAACCATATGATGCACCACAAAAATGGAACAACTTGCAAAATGTGCTGTTGTTTTGGTTTTAGGATGTGGTGGGGTCATGGAAAAAGTCCATTACAAACAATCTGAATGTCAGCGGATGTTGTAGTCAACATACAAGGCAAGTTAATAGTGTAGCACAGTGGTTACCAAACTTTTTCTGTTGGGTCCCACTTTCATCGACAACAATCAAGTCAAGTCAAAGGGAATCCTCATTTCCTCTGCTATAGTGTTTTAAACCAGGAAACTGCATTAAGCTTCACTAAAAAAAAGCAGTTTTGCTATGCAGTGAAGAAAGCAATGTTTGGGTCTTGAAAATGTTTGTTGCAAACAAATTTGTAACGCAAATCTAATTTTATCATCTATTTGTTTATGTTATATTGTTATATATAATAATATTTGATAACATTAGTCGTATATCTATTTATTTTCATTGTTTTATTTCTTAATATAAATGGCTTGAAATTAGTTAAGCCCTCGTAGACCACAGAGGAGAATTTATATCACACCTGATAGATAAGTAGCAGCAGATTCATTTTTCTTCTTATCGTTGAAGTCTTTAGCGCCGGCGTGAGATGAGTAAGACTGGAAGCTTTTTAATATGAAATGCAGCCAGAATGATCTGATCCGGAGCCAAAGTCTGCTGCGAGGTCTGTCCTGATGGCTTGCTATGTGAGACTCACTGCTACTGCATTTAAATGATCAGCCGTTAACACAGCTACACAGCCTCCGGCCATGCAGACACGCTGTGGTATATTGACAGCGCAAACCCAAATAGCAGTAAACACGGCACGCATGTCAGCCGTGCTCTTATCACATTTCTCATTTGTTTTTAGACAGCGCACGTTGTCGTTAATAAGGCTTACTGCATGTAAATGCGTTGCACTTCCATATCTGCTTGTCTGCTGAATGGGGGTGTGCATATTTGCATGTGCTGCTGTTATTTGAATAAGATTTCAATAGCTCTGGGTAGATGTGAGAGGTGACTGTCAAGTGAACAGAGCAGAATGATAAAGCAGGTCTTATTAGAGAAAAACAGAAAATTAGCTGGAGAGTGTGTTTGTATATGTGTGCATGTCTGGAGGGATGCATGTGAACTTCTGAACGACAGTTTCTAAAAACAGATCACTTGTGGAATTCCAATAAATGAGTAATTGATTTTTTTCTCAAGCAATTCCCTCACTGCCTGTACTCGGCAAGCTTTCCAAAACAAGCATCATGCATCACTACTCACCTCTCCCAGGAATTTATTTCACTGTTCTCAGTCTACACAGGAAATTATTATTTTGTATATTGTCACACATCAAGTTTTTGAGCCGAACATCATGTGCTTCTCTTTGTTCTTTTCCTTCCACAAGATACTTGAATTCCTGACTTACTGCGCAGCTTGTACTGAAACTTACATTTCATCTGTCTTATACTGACAATTTAGGGATTAAAAGATGTGATGAGTCCCATTTTGATATCAGTACAATTCTCTGCTCTTATTCGACTCAGTTGATTTCAGTGGTTTTCCTCAGACATAAATCTAAAAGTCAATAAACTGCAATAATTATCACCTTTATCCACTCTCAATGGCTAAACTGGCACTTCCAAACTTATTTAAGCTAAAACTAGCAGAGCTCTTTTAAACAAGTATAAGCTGTTTCCCTTTTTTCTCTGACAAATCTAGATTTGCACAAGAAGAGATGTATCGCACACACGACAGTGATAAATATCATCTTGTTGAAATAGAGCAGAAAATAAAGGAGGAACTTTGTAGTACATGTTGCCATTTTTCTTCCTACATGTGATGAGAATCACAGTTTAAAAGGACTGAAGGAGTTTTTCCTCACTGTGAGAAAACCTTTCTTTCTATTATACAACTTCTTTATATATTTTCAAAGGAATGTGAAGAAAAGTAGTTCATCTTCACCATTTTATTTCATCAGACGGTGCCCTGTTTAAATTTTTTTTTTATCAACTTCAGCCTTTACCAGTCTGCCTCACATTCAAACATTATCACTCTGAAACTGATAGTCTGCTAAGGTTTCCAAAAGTGACATTATAGTTATTAGGTAGTGTAATCGTTGGAGTTGATACACTTTAAACAAGAGACCTGCTTCTTTTCTCTATAAGAGACCTATTTCATTACTTAAGCTGATGATAATAATGGACGATCAAGCACTGCATTGTTGGAGATGTACATGGGGCTTTATATGGGAATCTTATGGAGAGAAAATAGACTCAGTATCACACATATTCAGTAATGTCTCTGCATAGGAGCCTTTTTTAACAGGAAAATAGATTTTTGATGCTGGAGGTAAAAATTTGTGTGTAGAACTTTAATGTTTGTGTCGGTCATTTGTGCATGAATTAGTTATATTTTGTGTGTAATTTCTAGATATTTGTGTTACATTTGAACATACAAGCAAGTACCCAACGTTACACACAAATCAGTTTACACAGTTTACAAACCATGTGTAACATACTCACACACAATCTTTTCTCTCCATAGAATCTCCAGTTGTCTGTTACAGGAATTCTTCGGTAGGAAAAAAAAAAAAATTCTGTTGAACAGGGATGTGGAGACTGCAGGAGTGCACACGAGGAGGTGGTGACACACTTAAAGAGCTGAAGATTTTCTCTCAGTGTACAGTTTCATGCTGGGTGGTGATGGATAATTTGTTGTCGACTGAGGCGAAATAAAGGCCGCTACAGGCTCAACGCAATGAAAATAGCCACAAAGTGGAGAGAAGATCGAGCTCTGAAACAAGGTGCAATTTTTTAAGAGGAGTTCTGTCAAAGGGGGCCACGGCCCTCTAACAAGATAAGATGTCAAACTGTTTTCTTCGTAGATTATCTTCCCACCCTCATCATCTTGTCACATTTCATCAATAACCTTGAGCACACTTTTATACGTTTTCTTTGGGTCGAAAGTAATGGTCCTGCTGGAATACGGAGCTTCCAGAAAGCACACGTTCTTGATGAGGCTTCTCTGAACGCAGTGACGACAACCACCAGCTGAGTCACAGGGGCCATGAGGCTCTTGCAGTGTCAGAGAAAGATATGGATTTATTTGCTTTAAGCTTGGGTATTATTCTGTGGGCTGCACAAGGAATGATAAACAGATGTGTTTTGTGTTGATGCATTCAGGTGCGGTGTACAAGATTCAGTTAAGCATCAGACAGGAGGAACCCAGAAATATCCAGCTGTCTCATAACCACATTAGCGTGAGATTATGTCTGCAGATGAAATAATGAAAATTTAATGTTAACCTGTAAAAGTGACATGTTATACCTGTCAGGCACCTAAAAGAAAAGATTAATAAGGAAATATTTCTAATAACATGCTGATGTGAATGACTAAATCTGGTAGGGAAGGTATAGATATAGATGAAAACATAGTCGCTGTGCTGGACACAGATGTGCCAGAGTCAACGTAGTTATGTGCTAACAATATCTCATTTTCTGCACCAAGGCCATAGACTGCTGCATGCACGCAAAAGAAGTTCAGGTTCCATCATAGCTTGTTTTCTGCTCTGTGAAGTTGCCGGTAAATCCTTCAGATTTAGTGAACTAGCTCTTGCTTTGTCTTCTTTTTTCATGTGGTTAATTAATACACTCCTTTCTTTTAGTCTCCATCTCTTTGGCTGAGCATAACTAAACCATTGTGTCTTTTCTAAGTTCATGCCCTCCATTGCAACTCAGATCCTGTTAAGTCCAGTCCAGCATGAGGAAGACATGCTTCATAAAAATGTTGATGCATTGGAGTTGAGGTTATTAACAAGCTTTGTTTTCTTATTAGGAGGAAGGAAAGGTGGTTGTATGAAACACCTAACTGCAGCACTTTCGACTGTGTATGTTGGTAGTTAAGACCCTACTGGTTTCCTTATATCATTTTATTGTTTTTCTTTTCAATACATATAAAAATGAATGCATATATCTTAAAATGCATTTTTAAGTTGATTTGATATTTTTTGCCTTACAAGGGGAAAAAAAACAACACTTGTATAATCTGTTATGTTTAAATTTAAGGAAGAGATTCTCACTTGTATTTGTATGAAATGTTCAATAAAAAAAATAAAAATAAAAAAAAGTTAAGACCCTACTGTCCCCTTCATAAACATAATTTTACATGTTGCCATGGTTTTATATAAACACAATATATTACAATGACTCCATACATAATAATTCCAAAAATCTGACCATATACCTCATTTTTTTATCCTGATAATTAATGCGCTGTCAGATAATGGCAGCTATCTGATTATGAAAAATCGGCTTACCAGACCAAGATTTTTCTCCAGTACTCCAATTTCTTTGTACACATAGAGCGTTTTTCTAATGTATTTGTTTTTATATCTGCACATGTGCAAATAACTGCATGCCTTTTCAATGTATTTTTTAAAAATGATGTAAGGAACATAATGTGACAATGTGAGAGACACACAAAAGGGAAATATGATGGTGTGCAGCACTGGGAAGCTGCTGTATAAATGAAGTAAAAACATTCTCATGTGGCGCTGCAGGTCTACTGAAACTCTGCATTTTAAAATCAGGTTTAAAAAACTTCTATTTGTCACCTTTTATCAAAACAACTGATGATTAACTTTAATTTCTTTGATGTAATTTATTAGGCTTTTTTCTAATTGATTTGTTTTATGCACTTTTCAATACCTCTGCTGTAATGCTTCTAATGCTTTATGTAAAGCACTTTGAATAGTCTTGTACATGAAATGTGCTATACAATTAATCTTGCCTTGCCACGCGCTTAATGTAGACGATGAACTTGCACACATGGGTAATCAGCCTGGAAAATAAATGTGGAATGTTAATGGCATTATGCTAATGGACCATTTGTTTTTTTCTGTGCTTGTTGCAGATGGGAAGGTGGAAGTGACAAAGGAAAGCCTGAAACTGTGCACCATGGGGCCGGGGAAAGTGTTTGGAGAGCTGGCTATTCTCTACAACTGCACCAGGACTGCCACTGTCAAGAGTGAGTTTTCACAGACACCTTAAAGTATCCTCACAAGTCTGTGTTGAATGTCCACATGTTTCCCAGGTGACAGACAACTTCCCCTGCATGCACACACACACACATGCTCACACTTCAACACACATCCAGAAAAATCTGTTGCTCTGGTGTGAAGGATTCGGGGTCTTCCGGGATCAAAGTGTCACAGTAGGAAAAGGTGTGCAGAACACGATGGCAGTATTGCTCCTGACTCATGATCTAATAGTGCCCTTCACCAATATGTGTTTTCACAACACTCCAGTTAAGTGTCTTCCCAGACAGTGAGCCGAATGTCAAGGTTTACTGCCTCTGCTCTTTCATGTGTCAAAGCTCAAGTTTTGAGGGATGCGCAGTGAGTGAGTGGGTGGTCTATCAGTCTGACAATTTGAATAGTCAGCCTGATAGAGTAAAGAGAGGAGACTGAGAAAAGACAGGACTGATGGTGGAATACACACATTGGAGAGCTAGTAAGATAGTGTGTTGAGATGAAAAATGTGTGTTTAGGTGAGACAGGAAATGGGAAGTGGCTCAAAATGTTTGGGTGGAATCTAAAATAGACGAGATGGTGATAGGAGATGATGCGCGGTGTGGTGGGTGAATGCTTTTTTCTGCGCACGAATGCTGCTCAAATAAAGATAAATGGATGTAGGTCAGAGACTCAGTGAGTTGGAGCAGAAGAACACTCTGTATCTTAATTCTCTTTGACCTGGCAAGAGATAGCCATACATGGTGAGGCTGATGATTCTCCTCGAAATGACGAAAATCAATACTTTTAGTCAGGTATAAATCAATGTGTGAAGGGCACGGGCTCTTTTGGGTTCTCGTGTGAGGGCAAGTTGAAGTGTGTAAGAAACAAGACTGAAAATGATGTCGTTTGCGATGTTGCGCACCCTGCACTGACCCTTCTCGAGTCCCATGGTCTCATACCAGCAACCAGCGAAACTGATGGAAACTACCATCTCCTGTTGCTATGGCAACAAGTGCCCACAGAGAGATGAGCCAACTCTTATGGGATAAAATATTCCCCCTTCCCACTGGCGACAGAGCGTCTGTCCTTTTCTTTTGTGTATTATTTTGGCTGTCACCAGCCCGCCAGACCACGCTTCCTGCCATGCTCTTTAGACGAGTGCGTCAGCGCTGTTAAATAAAAACTCACGCACAGAACAAATGATGTAATTGTCTACATGGGCAAATGTGTGTTTACAGTGTAACAGGGTCCTTGGCGCTGCCTCTGAGGATGACTGTCTTCGCTTTATTGCGTGTCACTTCACATAAATGGACATAAGAATCTTTCTGCCACGCTGGCTGTTAGAGGTAAACTCCTGGCAAAAAATGCGGCTACTAGTGAGTGTAGAGGTTAAGCATCCAATCAAGAAATTTAATTTGATGTGTGCATGCAGTTCTGTAGGAGAGTATATTGTTTCAGCCACATTAAGTAATTTCCTAAATCATATGCATGAGGAATTACATCTGTAGACCATAGATGAAGTTGTTCGGGGGGCTTTATCCTTAAATCGTATGCAGTATCACTCCTCCAACTTTCAGCTTCCAGTGTAGTACCATTATCGTGAACAGTAATGGTGCAAAGATCACTGGAGACTGTCATAATTGAAGAAAGCTCACACAAACAATTAAGAACTATTATGTGCAGCAACTCATTTGCAGGAAATATGTGCAGTTATGAGAGTGTTTTCATCTCAGTCCGACGAGTCAAGAACAGCCCAAAGCCTTTCTGAGAGTATTTATTGACTTAATGATAACATTTGGAGTGTCTCTGCATTTTCAGAGCAGTTTGCTGTGTTCTGCCATGCTGTAGTCTGTAGTTTTATCTTGATTGTTTCATGTTTAAGATTATTCTACACAGTTCAGATCTCTATTATTGCTTCTTTTAGATATTTTCCCTTTTCTTTTTCATTGCCAAAGGTAACAGTCCAAACATTTTTTGGCAGCTCGTAATGAGCAATTCTGCTTTCCAAATTAGTGCTTAATCCCAACTACTTTACCACCAAAAAAGATATTTATAGTTAACGACAAAAAAGCATTCATTAGGTATAGATAATGCTTGTTTTCAGATTTTTAGAGGCTGTTTCTCAAACATGATTAGTATTAATGGATCATCTGTTGTCCATCTATCCATCCTGATGCTTATGCAGGACTGCGTCACAGGGAAAACAGTCTGAGCTGAGTTTCTCAAGCAACATTTCCTCCCATCAGTCTATCCAAGCTCTGGGACTCTGAAGCATTTCCTGGCCAACTGGGAGCGATAATCTCTTCAGGGTTTGCCTTGAAGCCTACTTCTGGTTGGGCATGTCTGATATACGTCCCTCTGGGAAACATTCACAAAACATCCTGACCAAATGGTGAAAAAAAACCCATCTTTTGATGTGTCACCATCTCGTTTTTTCAGTCACACTACCCAGTTTTTTAGGCTCCATTTTTTTTTATAGGTGACAGGTGGATCATAAATCATTGATGAATTCATGCGTCACAGATCAGCTTAAAAAACAAAAAAACAGCAGGTTGTAATGTTTTTAATATTTCAGACACTTTTGTTGGAATAAGTGATTGAATGAGCATCTGTAATTTACAGACTTGTAAAATGACATTTATTGGATTATTGACACAGAAATGCAGAAACAGGAGGCATGGTGGAGAAAACAATTAAAGCTTATAATTCATTGTACAGGTTTAAACCCTGAGCTTGTGGTTCTCAAATTTGTTCTACCATGCCCTCTCTTTGCAGGAATAAACTTTCCTAGCCCCCACCACCCCTAAGTTCATAAATTTATATATGATTTCTGGTTTCTTCAAACATTGGTGGTGCATTCAAAATGAGCAGGTTGGAAGTTGGATCTGGAGTTAGCATCCATTGTTTAAAAGATGAAATTAAGTTAGTGAGTCTTCCCTGACTTTCTGAGTCAGACTTTCTAAGGCCATTTTTATTGTATTTCATACTGGAAATTTGGAAAAAAAACTTTCTGAGTACAATGCACCATTATCCTCCAGCTCTACTTCTTCTTAATGTTTTTGAGAGATCGAAGAAAAATTTCTCCGGAGGCGGTCTGTAGTCTGGACCAGAATGTTTCCAAGAGCCTGAGCTGCCAAAACATTTGTTCCTCTGCTACACTTTCCCAATCCCATGCATCCCACCTGTCATGTTGCTTTGCCCCCAGAGGGTCCCGCCCCCAAGTGTGAGAACCAGTGAGTAAAAACAGTTTGACTATTATTACGGGAAAATAGGTGGATTGACGAATTGTACAAACACTCATGCAATTATGCAAAGTTATGTGAGCACATTGGATGGATTAGACAAAATTGTAAGTCTGCCTTAACTATGCTATAATTGGTTAAAAATTTAATAATATTTACATTTGCATAATTACATATTCATGCAGGGACTGATAAGAATATTTCCCCAAGTCCCCTTCAGTGTTTGATATTTCTTTTTGTTTGAGCACTTGTAAACTTATAATATAATACAGCTGTAAACTTATAATATAATACATCCCCAACTTCAAATAAGTTGGGATGTTCTTTACAGAAGAACAAAACGAAAATTCAATGACCTTCAAGTCACACAATTCAATATTTTACTCGCAGCAGAACCTACGTAATATGGCAAACGTGTAAACTGATAAATTCAACAATTTTATTCACAAAGTCAGCTCATGTTAGAATAGTTGCCAAAAGAGTTAAAAGGGATTCAGCTGGGAGAACACTAAGCAAATATTTATGATATGAAGTATGTAACATGATTAGATATAAAAAAGAGTGTCCTGTAGGATATCCTTTCTGTAAAGAGCCAGAACTGTCCAGATATAAAAATGGCCAGAAGCTCTCTTATCTGTGAAAGAATGCATAAAAAGCTTGTTCGTCAATGTCAAATTCTTAAGGCTTTGTAACTCACTTTCTCTACAGAGGACAAAATCATCAAAAGATTCACAGAAAATGAAGATGTCTCTGTACGTAAGGGGCAATGCCAAAGATCTTCATTGGATGGTGGTGGCCTTCGGGCCCTAAGACGACACCTCATCACTCATTTGCACAGTTGTTGCACTAACATTACTATATAAACACAGGAATACTTCCAGAAACAAGGAAAACTTCCCAAAACATTGGTTTCATTCCCTGAATAAAATGTCAAAGACAACCTCTCTGTAGCACCAGGAAAACTATATCTGAAACTAGAAAGACTGTGACTCATAAACAGTTAAGTGTAACTTTTCTTTTATTTCTTTCACTCAAATATGGTCCATTATGCCCCGTTTCCACTGAGCGAGTCGGTATGGGTCGGTACGGGTCGGGTCGCTATTTTGAGCGTTTCCATTGTGGAAGCGACCCATTAAATCGACCCGTTCCGGACCATTTATGGCCCCACTTCAGTTGTGGGTCCATCAAAATGGAACGGTACGGTTTGGGCGGAGCTGCTGGCGTCATGCAATACCACGCATTGATTCGCGGACAGAAACAAAAACAAAACAACTCACAAAGCAGCGCGACACAAACTCTGTCGGTCCACACTGGAAATAAACAATAAAAAAGACTTTAAACATCAGCAGGGTCTGATAAAAAACGGCTCTGGAGCTTCAACGTTTCCTCCCACATTTGGAGCTGAAGTCACGTAAAACCAGCTGATGCAGCGGTGAGGAATTAAAACGTTTATAGAGACATAGATCATGTTGTTTTAGCTTCACATGTATTGGTGTCGCGCTAGCATGACGCCGCGCTAGAAGCCCTGCATGCCGGCGGTGGCTCGACTTTCAGTGGAAACGCTTCTCTGAATGGGCCGGACCATTCAGGACCGTACCGACCCGACCCGACCCGTACTCCTCAGTGTTAACGAGGCTATAGAGGTTTGGTGAAGAGGAGAGAGTGAAGAACGGGGTGAGAGACCAATACCTCTTTCACACTGTTCAAAAAACCTGTTTAAAGCCGCGTTTCCACTGAGGAGTACGGGTCGGGTCGGGTCGGGTCGGGTCGGGTTGGTACGGTCCTGAATGGTCCGGCCCATTCAGAGAAGCGTTTCCACTGAAAGTCGAGCCACCGCCGGCATGCGGGGCTTCCAGCGCGGCGTCATGCCAGCGCGACACCAACACATGTGAAGCTAAAACAACATGAGCTGTGTCTCTATAAACGTTTTAATTCCTCACCGCTGCATCAGCTGATTTTACGTGACTCCAGCTCCAAATGTCGGAGGAAACGTTAAAGCTCCAGAGCCGTTTTTTATCAGACCCTGCTGATGTTTGAAGCCTTTTTTATTGTTTATTTCCAGTGTGGACCGACGGAGTTTGTGTCGCGCTGCTTGTGAGTTGTTTTGTTTTTGTCCGCGGATCAATGCGTGGTATTGCATGAAGCCAGTAGCTCCGCCCAAACCGAACTATAGTAAATTTAGGTGAAGCCT
>JAVQJG010119212.1:0-44490 GCA_036024015.1 Craterocephalus amniculus
AAAGCATCCGGATCAGGTTCACCTGTCAGCATCCGGTCACCTCCTAGAAAGCACACATCGATCACCGGGCTGACACAGGAACAGGTCTGTCATGACAGGGCCGTCACACTTTCCTTTTACTGATGTTACTTAAAGGAGATAAAAGCGATTTTTTTCACCGTTAGGTGGCGTACTGTGGAGCTGTCTCAAACCAAAACAAAGCCTGTGTCAATCAATGCCTCTCTACCTCTCCCCCAACCGAAAAACCACGCCCCTCTTTTGTAAAAAAATTAAAAACTCCTCTTTGCCTCATACAGTTTTACTTTATTTATTAATTTTAAACAGAGAGCATGTTTAAAATTATGTAAGCCTAAAAACAGTATGATTATATATTTTTCTAAAACTAATGCAAATATGACTAGCTCATGATGGGGTGTGCTTGTGCAATACAACATGAGCTGAGCTAAGAACCGCAGCTTATTCTAATTATTCATCGTTATGATCCAAAACATAAATTTTTTTAAAGCAAGACATTTTTATTTTGATGCAACTACTTAGAGCAGCAGCAGCCTTTCTGCAGCGGCAGGTAGCAGCGAGTGGCTACCGTCTGTGGAAGAGGAAAAAAGAGACGTGGACGAGGTGGAATCGCTCTGTGAGTCACGTACCAGAGGAAGAGCAAACTGGAGTCCGTTTCGGTCTCACCGCTCTCTCTCTCGCCGCTCTCTCCACCTTGAGAATGCGAGACCAATATTAATCCGTGTTTTGTCCCTTTTCCTTGAAAAATAATGTTGTTTCTTGTAATATTGGCTCCTTCATCTTTGGTCGGACGCTTCCCACTTCTACCGCCGTGAGTCTCAACCATCTTGAGTGTGTGCGCTGCGCCGTAACTCCGCCCTCTTTATAAAGATGGGGGTGCGTGTGCGCGTGTTCGTACATGGACGTACATGCACGCGCGGCCGGGCCGGCTAGTAAACACAGAGCTGGAGATCAACACACAGAGGTGCTGTGTGATGTCACGCTATACTCCAGATGAAAATACACACCCGGATCTTCACAAAAAGATTTTTTAATTCCCTCAGTGTGAAAACAATAAATTTCGCTTTTAGCCCTTTTAAGAGAAGGCAGCTGCGCAGTACAATGTTTAGAATGCCTTGTACTCAGGTCATGCAAACCATGAAACTTTGTGCATTTGATAAGCTGAAACTTTTCCATAAAGTTACATCAGCATATTCTGTGGTTTACTCCTGCATCACAACACACCGACTGTTGTCCTCTGTAGTGTTACACTGTTCCCGTACATCTCCATGCATCTCTTTTAAAATACTGTTTCCAGAGGCGAAGCGACACGTAAACATGTGGGTGCTCGAACACTTGCTGCTGTGATAACTGTGAGGACATGACAAAATAAGACATCTGGATCATCAAGAGGAAATATTTGCATGAGAACCTAGTCACATACCAAGAGCCTGGGGGTGCCCCTACCCCTACATGCAGACGGCCCGCACCACTACATCCCCTCTTTCATCCAGCACCTTCCCAACGGTCTCGTCCATTTTACAAAGAGCCAAATTCATATTAACTCTCACGACCCCTACACCACCCATTCAGTCTCGTGGCTTTTAGGCCCTGTTTTAAAAAACGACATCCAGGGCTTTTTAATATCCCCTGCGATTGCCTTCAGCATTTTAATTGGTCTATTTTCTGTTAAAATGGACAGGACAGGAAGTCAAATATTTTTTTATTATAGAGAAATAAGATACCTAGATTTAAAAGCTGGCATATTTTTGTAGTTTTGAAAATGTATACTTGTATCAGTGCTTCCTCTATACATTTAAAGCCCTAAAACTGAACATTGGCAGATTTTCACACTTTGGCACCATCGCAACAAAGACAGTTTCATGATTTATCTCACTTATACTACTACCACTCTCATTTAGCAGCTAAATCTAAAGCGAACAACACAAGCCAGAGCTCAAAGAGTAAGATACAGCATGAACAGGTGGACAGCTGGAGTCCAGCTGGACTTCGATGGAAAAGTTATGAATTCTTGCTTAAATGATGCAACACAGTTACAGGAGAAAGGATCGAAGCAGAGCAGGCTCTGTAAAAGATACATAGATTGATGATGAAGATGCAACTGGTGCAGATGAAGAGGCAGACCCACAAAGAGCCAGGAATCTTGCAATGGAGTTAATGGATGTCAAGAAAGTGAGAAAAAACTGAGTTAAATTAGTGAAGAAAGTGATGAGCCACCAATGCAAACTGAGCCATCAGTGCAAAGAGCGGGAGCACACACACATTCCAGAGACAGTGGATATAAAACTTGCACAGATATGCTAGAGATACAGAAGGAATACATACATGAAATGTACTAAGAGCCAAAATGTCAACTGCAAAACATGGAAAGGAACAAGAAGAGAAAAATGAAGAATGTAGAAAAAGATAGTACCAGTTCACCAAATAACTGCATCACACTTCAGTTATTATAACCAAACTAACTAAAAGTAAAGAATCTGTCAACAGTGAAGAAAAAGGATAAAAATATTGGTTTCTTGCACTCAAGAAAATATCTGGTGCAATCCAAAGAGAATATTATAATGAAAATGGTAATATGTGGCTTAACTGAGCTGCATTTTAATATTGGACTCACTGCAGCTTTGCATGTCGAGCATCACCTCAGGTTATGTCTGAACCACGACTGCTTTAATGAATAATGGATTCAATGTAAAGTGCTTTGGCTGCCTTGAAAATTGTTATGTAAATCTAATCCCTTATTAAATTGGAAAAAAAAAATTAAGTATAAATAGTTATTTTAAAAAACAAGGAGAAAACCACATTTAAAACACATCCTCCCATAACCTTGATACTCCAGTGTTTCCCCTCAGATCTACACACTCCCCTGCTTGTTTACTGATTTCTAATAGATGCAAATAGACAATTTTTTATAAGGCTCTTTGTTGCATAGATGGGATTAATGATGGAGCATTTTGTTCCAAAAAACAGATCCAACATCTTGTGTCTCCTGATTACAGTCATCTGCTATCTATAAGGCAGCGCCAGTCCCAGCCCACTGCTTATCAATGAACAGTGGGTTCAATCTCACCTGGCCTACAAACACCTCATCCATGAAAAAAAAGTCCAGCAGCATCTGCACTCCCTGAGGATCCTCAGAAAAAATCATCTAACTGGGAGGCTGCTGGTGTCCGTCTACAGCAGTGGTCCTTAAACTGGAGGTTGGGACCACCATGGGGGTCACGAGGTGATTTCAGGGGGTCACCAGATAATGGCAATGAATATATTCCACAATTATCAAATACATTTGGGATTTTTATCATGGCTGTCAAAATTAAACCATTAATTCAGAGATAAATGTGTGAAAGTAGTACCTTCAATTTTTACATAAACAGCAACACATGTCAGACCTCAGGCGCTGCTTCTGCCACAGTGGTAAACAAAACCATTAAAATCATGACTTTATCCTCATTCATGAATATACATTTAACAGTTTTCCATTATTACTTTTAGTAGAGAATGACCCATTTGATGGATCACACAATCACTGGGTCGTCGGAGGGAAGCTGGTCACAAAAACCATTGGGTGTTATCTCAGGAGTCGTGGCTCATCAAGTTTTAGAACCACTGGACCACAGACTCTGGAGAGCATCCCGACCTGCTGGATTACAGTGTGGTGCTCTGGTTGGACTGTTGCTGACTGGAAGGGTCTCCAGAGAGTTACATGGTGAAGATAATGGGTTATTCTCTTCCCTCCATGACAGACATTGCTAATAGTTGCATTATGTCAAAAGCACAGAGCATCGTCACCAGTTGTCACCTGTTAGAACTGCTACCTTCTGGAAAATTCTACCAACCCACCAGACCCATGGCCACAGCTTCCTCAAAATGGGCAGCAATAACATTAACTCCATGAAGATAGCTCCAGCACATTTTCACCTCGTACTCTAAAGTCATATTTTTTATAATGTTTCTATTGTAACATTTATTCGGTATGCATGATACGTTTTTCCTTTAATGTGTGTTTATTGATTTGAAATGCACCTTTCAATAGTAGTACTCCTAATTTTTGCTGTACTGCCATGTACAATGATAACAAACGCTTTCTTATTCTCATTGGAGATTTGCATACATTGATTTCTGTGTGTGTTTTCCTTTTTAGTCAATAAAAAGCCTGTGAACCACATCTCCACACAAATGGCACACATGATGTTTCAGGACAGTGGGCAAGAAGGTCGATCAGGTGAGAAACAGGAACCGAGTCTGTTTTAATTTATGTTTAACAAGAGGAATAAACATTATGGTAACCTACTTAAGATTCTCTAATAAGAGACCAAAAATTTTAATGACAAGAAATTACATTAGAGCAAGTTGATTAAGAAAGAAATATGGTAAAAGACCGTCTTTAGTTATTTGTCTTTGTTCTGTAATAACTTACTGTAATGTTGCTGTGTCCAAATCAGCCTTCAGGGTACGACTTAACAACGAGGCTGCAGTGGATGGCCTGAGCACAATGTTATATTTAACCCACTTGGTATTTCTCTTCGTTAATTTTAAATGGGACTCTGTAGAGAAAAAAGCATTCTGCCTTTTTGCCCAATGCACCTGTTGTATTTATGCTATGCCAGCTAACATTAATCGCACACAGCCCAGTTCCTGTCCCGACATTAACCTTTGGATGGCTCACCTTTAAATCACACCCAGGAAACAGGGGAATGGGTTTGATTGGGGATGGGGGGAGAAAATGGGCCTTATTTGGACTTTAAATGATTAAAAACTGGGCAAAGTTTTAATAACTCTTTGGCCTCTGGCATTTCGTCTCATTAACCTTAATCCAGGTTGCTTTGTCTTTTTCTTTGCAGTCCTGGGAATGTTAGCAGTGCAGGTGGAGAGAGACCCAAAGACAGGTGCAACCATTGTCAGGTCAGTGGCCCCCGTGTCCACACCTGCTGATGCCCCAAAGGCCACCGCCATCTTTGACGATGGCAGGAAGAGCATCCACACCGTCGGCGGGACAGAGGGTCAGCCCTCCAGTGACGAGATTAGTCAGATCTTGACCGCTATTGATGGAGTTGGGATGAAAGTGCTGTTGGACGAGGTTACAGTCACCCCAGACAATGCGGGAAGGAAGACAGAGGAAACCAGCAGAACCTCAGCAGAAAAAGTTCCTCCTTTGACGACTTATAATGTTACGTCAGAGCACAGCTACATCCAGTCGAACCGCTCCGGGAGCAGCTACACGGAAGCTGAGATGAAGATAGAGAAATGTGCTGTACGTGTCGGAAATGCTGACGATCAAACCATGGTGTTGGTCAGAGACGAGGATGACATGCAGGAAAATCCAGTCACACTTCTGTTTCTGGGTTACACCAATGAAGCAGCAGGTTCCAGCCAGGAGGAAAACGAAGGCATGCTCACTGTGGAGCGAGTTCTTATCACTGATGATGGAGAAGAGCACGTCTTAGGACCCAAAACGTCTGCTTCACCACAGGCGCCACTTACTCAGGGAGCAGAGCCAGAGGACGGGGAAGAGCCCAAAGACAAAGCCCTGATTCCAGCCGATGGAAATGAAGCAGGGGTGAAAGCCGAGACAGAGACGGGGGATAAAGGAAAGCGAAAGACTTGTCACTGTTGCTCTGTTATGTAAGAAACGAGGGGAAAACATGCTCCTTTGTAGCCTTAAACACATCCTCAAGCTTTTCTACCTGAAACTCTTTCATTCTAAGCTGCATTGTGCCTTTAAAGTCATGTTTCAAAACCCACACCACTGAGCTACTGAGAATAAGACCGACTTCTCCTCCTGGTGGACAAAGCTCAGAACTACACCTTGCTCATTTATCTCTGACTTCTTCAGTTCTTTCCTTGATAAGCATTGCTCTGTGCAGGAACAGAAATGGCCAAATAACAAAGGAAAAGTCGAATTTTCATATCTGAGTATGCTGTTCTGGTGTGATTCATTTTGTTTACTTTGATCAACATGTAAAATTTACAAAATTATGTTTTTGTGTTATCGAATGCTGCAATAATCACTGAGAGTAATAACACTTATATGAATATATGGGAGTTATTATCCTGAAGAGTTTACAATGTTTCATGTTTTATATGTTGAGATTCTACTTGTTGCAGACGTTTCTCAATGTTGAAGCTCCTTGCATAGTAGGTATATTTTTCCTTTAATACCTATAAGCTCTAATGAGGCTTAGAGAAAATTATAGTGATAAAACAGGAGAGTGGTGTCTATTTTCAGCTGTTGTTTATAATGTTTATAAAACAAGACTAAACCTGTATTTCAGTGCAAACTCTTAAAGTGGCACGTTGGCGCCTCCTATCAAATGCTAATTCTTCGTCCATCTTGTATGCAGTCTCTTCTTTGAGCTCTCTCCAGCCAGTAAAATTCAGTCTGATGTTGACTCTTATCATAAATCTTCTGTCTTTTCCCACCACGAGGGCCGCCCAGCAGTTTGAGAACCACTGGTCTAATTAAAGCCCTGTATGTGATATTATGAACATATTATCACTAAAAGGATACAATTGATAGTCTTGATATTAGCGGTCTGCAGTGGGCCAGAGTTCTCTCCGGGCCCAGCATAAATTTTAAAGGTTTGGTTTAACACAGTGTCAGGTTGGAAGGTGGTCAGACCAAAACATGTCGGGTCTGCCTTCCACACATATCCTGAATGACTCGGACAACATGGATGTTCTTTTCCTGAACAGCTGTCTGAAGAAATGAATGCTGTGTGATTGATGTTTGGAAAAGTTTGTATAAATGCAGACCTGCTTTTTGGTAAGCACACAAAGTTATAGTTGGTTAGCAAATGGTTGTTTCTGTAATTTTTTTAAGTTATGGGCCTAACTCATGATCTTCTAGGCTTTTATTCACACAAAATTATTTTTATTTTTTAGTATTTATTAATGTACTAATAAACAAATTGCAATTGCAAAGTTCATTTGATGTTTTGCAGAAAACAAGATGCTGTATCAGCAGGACACAGGAACGATGACAAGAAGAGAGAGATCTTCTTCAAACAGGTCTCACTGGCTGGGCACTTTATTGTGAGGACTCAGTGTTGTAACAGTTTCTGTAAATAACAATAAACAATATATTTACACATTAAAATGGTATCTGGAATAAAATCTTTTAAACAAAATTTTCACTCTGGTCATATACACTAATAATTATTACTAACAGTCAGCATCTATTTGAGAGAAAACTCACTGAAATGGTTTAACAGCACCATCTACTTGTTGACCTGCATACCGTCCCTCCTCCCTTCACAGAAATTATGCGGTGCCGAGAGGGCCGTCACCCGCAACACACATAAACCACACTTACAGGAGGCATATTTCAACTTATACTGTAAACAACATAAAGCAAATGATCTTATCTGTTTTAACACTCTTTGCCCAGTGGCCTCTGCATTTTAATCAGGCCCTGATCCTCTGCAGCGGGAATTGTGTACACTGTCACATCACTGCGCGCTGTGAAAGAAAACCTGTAAGTAATATGGCCCATTTCATTGCAGCCATGATGTATTTAAATTACTTGTGTGGTTATTTTATCAGACAATGTCGTGGTTATTTATTTTATTAAAAGAAGAAAATTTTTTTTCAATACATTAAAATCAGTTACATTCGTAAGTATATTAATTTAATTACATTACATTTAATTGTTTTAATATACTCCTAATTTTGATGTTTGATGATGTCATGGTGCATTTGTTTTTCTAAGACTATAAAGTTATTAGGCAAGCTGGATATACAATGTATATACTGTAATGTGCATGCTGTTCATCTGGCTGCCTTTTGCCTCTTTCCTGCTTATCTGTTCATCAGGTTGTTCACGTGTTGTTAGTGAGAAGTCGATTTACTGCAGAGACTCTGGTCTAGAGCTGTGCAGAAGTATATTCAGAATATGCAGAAAAACATAACAGCATCCTGTGTTGTCAGAATATAACTTGTGAAATATATTAAATTGTCACATATTTGTTTTCAAGGCAAAAAAACATTTTTCCATACTGTATGTTTACTTGTGACTTTTTGTGCATTAAGATTAAAATTTAACAACTACAACAGATGAAAAGCACCGTCATATGGTTGCATATCAGCAGTAAGTGAACTGTGTGTCAAATGACAGTGAAGTCAAACTCAAACTCACAATTCACAGCACACATATTATTATGATGATCTATCTTATCTCAAATATACGACAAGTCTGTGCTACTTGAGCAGTGGGCTGCTTCTCAAAGAAGAGGATTTTGTTTGCTCACATGACACAGAGGGCAGGAGGATACATCTGTTAAGTAGATCAGGTCGATCATTCATATTTACACTGACGATGGTGGGAGCCTCCACGGAGGATGGACACAGCACTGTCAGGTGGGTCTCTTTTTAAAAAAAAAGATGCATCAACTTTAGCATTTGCAAAATCATTAGCTTTTTTGCTATGTTTTTTTTGTTTCTAATTAAATTCCAGGTTTAAAAATTGTCACTCTGTCTCATGATAGAAAAGGACTAATCTGAAGTACAGGTAAATATTAAATCTTTTTAATCACAACACTGTTGTAATGAATGCTACCCATTCAAACTGTGTGGTTGTGTACTAACATCTGCATTCAGGAGATTTGATAACCAAATCACTAAACCACTTTTAATGTAGCATTTATTATATGTTATTCTGTTTAAATCTATTTCATTTGATCATCAAATGATAATAACTGCAATAATCCTCAGCATAACAACAGAAAACAAATGTTCCTTGAAAGGCATGTGGAGTAAACAGGTTAAGCTCATTTAGTTGCATTATTATGTCCTGTTGCTTGAGCTTTATATACTGTGTGCTGTTGTTGATAATCCTGAGCTACACTGTGGCCGGCATTAAGCCCCTGGATGCAGGTGTAAATATAGACTCATAGATTTAAACCAGTCGCTCAATGACAGGTTTAAATCTATCCAATAAAAAGAACATAGTCTTAAAACATAACCAATAACACAACATAGTGAATAATAATGAGATTACATCACTGTAAATATGTATTATATCCAAATAGAGAGAGGAGAGTCATGCTAAAAACCCCCAATGCTCAGCACGGCTCATAGATAGGTGTTACACCACTGAATTAAAACCATCATACCAAACAGGTAAACTGGTATGATGAGACTCCCTGAGGTAAAGCAGCCTTGCAGACATTGCACACAGTGCGTGTCAAAACACAGAGGGAAGCCGATTAGGCTTTCCCTTTATCAGCAGAACTACCTGCACTGGAACACAGTGGGAGAAAGAAATCACCCCAACAAAACTGTAACTCCAAGCCCTGCAAAATACAAACTCATGTACATTTGAATGACTTTGGGGTTCCTGCATGTACATGCAATGAGAACTTCAGGTAAAGAACTTTCAGACATGTATCTGGTGTGATTAGATATCAAAGCTAAGAGGTTCGTGCACACTATATCCTGAAATTAAAGTTTGTAAAGACTGAGCCAGCAAGGGAGAAAAGAATATTTGGATAGTGTCCTTTCTCTTCTGATGGCTTACAGATCTGCTACACTATTAAGAGAAATAAAAATATAATACAATCAAGAAATAAACAAACCTGACAACTTTCATCTGTTAAGTTCAACAGCGATTGTAAGAAAGACAATCATTCTGTAAAGGACAAGAATATGCGGATTAACTGTATTTACATTAAAATGATTATTTTTCTTCCCTTCTTTCCCCCCCCCTGTATTTAAATTAAATTCATATGCTCTTTTTTTATTTATAATGTGTTATGTAGTGTTTGTTCTTTTTTCCTTCGCATGAAGCCTTACCAGGGACAAGTACTGCAAATTAACTGCATACATACCAATGGCTGCATTGTTTATTTAGGCACGCTTGAGCCTTTTTTTTTATTTGTGCTATATTCATCTATTATTTGCCAGTAACACATATACTGATATTTACGCATCTTAAAAAAGACTCCCTTTAACTCATTTCGTTGTGCATTTTTTTGAGCAGAGGCCTAAAAAATAGGCACCAGGTTTTAATGCATTGTTTTTATGAAATGAATCTTAATAGAAATATAAATATTTTGACAGTAACTTAGCTTCCTTTTATTTTTATTCCCATTTAGAAAATGTGAAAAAGTAAAAGTGCACATACAGTAATTATTAAAAAAACATCCTAGTTTATCTACTTTATCTATCCATTATAGGTGTCTTGTATTACTGCACCATGTTTACATGCTGCCCATTTACTTTTCTAGGAAACGTAACTATCACCTGTGCATCAACTGAGTTGTCGAACTTTTAACAGAAATATCTGCCATCCCAACTAATGTCATGCATGTGTTCTGTTAGTGAATTATATGTTCAACATCACTGATGTTTTCTTATGTTTCTCTTATAAAGAAGCTTGAAAATTGCTGCAGATGAAGCAACTCTAAGTACTTTGAAGACTTGTTATCACTGAAACAAGAGATTCCACACCCAACCCTTGGAGTGGTCTCGGAGGACTATTGGGTCTGTGGGTGAAGATGGAGTCCATCCAGGGGACTCACTGTGCAGACAGTTCCTCAGATATCTTGGATGAGAGCCCCCAAGTTCAAACGAATTTTCCCCCCGCTTCTCCTGTTCCAATTACAAGGTACTATGGTGTGATGGACGATGAAGGTGCAGACGATGTCTTTATCCACCCATCCCCTCTTCCTACAACCTGCCTGAGTCCTTTGATTCTAGTAGAGGGAAGCCCAGGTGCGACACCCAGTAATTCTGGTCTGACCCTTTCCAACGGAGCAGCTGACGCCACACAGGCTGAAGCTAATCCCAGAGGCTTAGACTGGCATCAGAGTGAGAAGCAGTTAATGGCAGCACGAAACGAGCTGGATGAAGTGATATTAACAACAGAGCAGCCTTCAAGGGAGTCTGTGGAAAACCTTTTGCCGCCCAATGACAAGGACTCTACTCTGCCAACTTATGAAGAACAAACATCCAATGAGGGTAACGTTTGTCTGATGGAAGCATTAGAGAAAGCTGGGAAGCAATATGAGGATAACACACCAGGAGATGAGGGATCAAGTGGAGAGGCTGAAGATATTTTGATTTTGAGTGAAGGAGAGGAAAATTGTGAGGACTCTGACACAGACGAAGAGAAGTTCCAACAACAGAAACCTTCAAATTTAAAGGAAGAGAATACCTGTCAAGATGAAAAGGAAAGCAAAACTAAACACAGGGATTCTTGTTGTCCTGACGAAAGGGACTCAGAATTATGGAGGGATAATCAGGACAGCGATAGCGTAGATAAAACTGCCCCAACACTGCCTGGTTTTACTGCAGATTATAGTGATTTTCAATCCTCCGCACCAACAGTTATCTGTGAAAGCAAGAAAGACATGTTACAGGTGACAACCAATCAGCCACAGGGAGCTGACTTCTCAGCAGAAGTGACCAATGATAATGAAGGGCAAGTTCACAGCAGGCCTTCGGATTACACCCTCACGAAGTCCGACAGGGTGAGAAGAGAGAGTGGAAGTATACAAGCGCAAGTAACTCGACTTCCCAACGATTCGGTAAATATGGTGGAGAGGGTAGATGGAAGCCGGAGAATAGTCACCGATATCCAGCAAGGAGAGGAGCTGCTGCAGCGTCTGCAAATGGTGCAGATACGGCATGATGAGATCCCTAATAAGCCCACGGAGGTTGTCAAAGCGGTGAAAGGTGGAGAAGAGGTTGGGTTTGGAGACGGCAAAGTGAGAGGAAGGAGTTTACCGGGCGAAGATGAGGAGGAGGACGGTAGATTTCAAGACAAAGCAAATGCAAACTCGATGGCGGACACCAAGAATGAGTGTGACCAAGTTCAAGCAAAAGCTGGAACATCTTTATTTACAGTGCCAGGACAGACAGAGCACAAGGAGATTACCAGACCTGAAGCAAGCGATTCTGAGGATGATCAGAGTGACAGCTTGATACTTTCGGATTTGTCTCTCAACCCTCATGAAACATCCTGTACTGAAATCCCCTTTATGTCCGCCGGACACCGATTCTCAACTGCTGAAACTTCAATGGAAAGGCAGATCCATGAGGCATCCCAGGGGAAACCAAACCTACAGAGAGCTGACGGTGTTTTCAATCTTGCAGATAATCCAGATATATTAGAGATTCCGTTTAAAACCAATGTCTCTCTTGAATCTCTTCTTACGAAAGCTTGCAGCAGCCAACACACTCAGTGGCAATTCTCTGAGAAGAAGATGCAGAAAGAGATAAGTCAAGAAATTCAGAGAGAGCTGGTGCTTGTCAACCAAGGTAAGATCCCAGGGGAGTACAGTAAAGGGGAGGTACGCCAGTTAAAGGAGACAAAATTGCTGTTTGAAGCTTTCCAACAGGGCAACACAGAGGGTCCCACAAGGCTCCGGAAATCTCCTGTCACTGTCGTGAAAGATCAAGTTTACCCCTCTGTTCTGGAACGAACTCGTAGCCTTGAAAGGTTTTCACTCAAGAGCTCTCCTGTCTCCCGGACACATTCTCTCAAGCTGTTCAACCCTTCAACCTCCGATAGAGACAAAAGTCCTGAAAACTTCAGATCAAAGAGCCCGACCGGGGGTGCTCGGGACAAAACACGGTTATCCCCTTACTCAAAACAAGACAAGCACCTGCGACTGCACAGAAGCATGGACTCAATAAACAGTGACGTCTCTAGATCAGCTGTGGAGACAAGAAGCAATTCAACAGAGGCTAATAAAAGCCAGGGATCCCCCATCCTTAAACAAAATCCTTTCTTCAAGTTGCGTCCAGCACTGGCTCTGCAGCCAGATGTAGCAAAGGACATTCAGGAGGCCCGGGAACGAGAGGAAGAGCTGCGTAGACAAAGAAGCACTTTGTATGGAGAGTACAGACACAATAGTGAAGATGAAGAGAAGTCTCGATGTGCACAGACACCCAAATCAGGTCAGTCTGCAAATATTTTGCATCAATACAACTATTTCACAGTTACCATCTAAGTTAATACCAAAGTTTCTGTTCATAATACAGTGGTAAGTGGAAAGGTAAAAGCCTTTCAAATTCAGACCATATATCAGAGTCACTTAGATCTTTATTCATTAATAAGCATCCCGACTATACAAAATGTAGTCTCAACATTTAAATAAATGTCGCTCTACATTAGCATCAGATCGAGTTATCTAGGCAGTCTTATCACACACTTACTGTCATGCCTGTCACCACCAGTTAAGGTCACATCACCTAGCAGCCACCTTGATCTGAGTCAGGAAATGCCAATAGGCCAAGTGACAACATGAGAGCTACTATTTACACTTCAGCTTGAGCTGGAGGCAGCTCTGCTTTGGTTATAGTTCAGTGTTACACAAAAGACTTCAGTCAGTTTGTCCTGCTGGAAGGAAAACAGTGAGTCTGCACATATTGTGTACATTGTTGTTATGGTGTTTTTTGTTGTTTGCTGGGCATACAACAAAACAGTTTAACTAACTTGGGAGTGTGTGACTAAGCAGCCAAATGCCGGTACTTTCAGCCAAAGTAGCTAAATGATGATGAATGAGCAAGATTAAGCTGATTGAGCTGGAATTAATAAGAAGCAGACTGTGTCTAAATGAATGAAGTGGCTGACTAATAAGATGATAATTAATTCAGACGTAAGAATTTATGTAAAAACTTTATTAAGACAAGGAGATTGTTTGTTGTGTCAGCGGCATGTCTTTGCATATTAGGTGTAAAATGGGTAAGATTGAAAGTGAACATTTGCTATGCACACATAACTTCTAAAAAGTAGCTATAACTAGCAAGAGGTTAAGCTTAAGCCAACATTAGCTTAATCACACTTTCTATATCACATTAATGTCTCAAACTGTCTTGTCTTAAAACGACATTGTGTTGGCTGCAAACACTGTACACTACATCTTTGAAAAGACTGATGTTTAAATTAGATGATTCTGGCTCTTACCTCACTAGTAAGCCAGCCTAACGTTGAGTCAATAAGATATTTTATGCTATGTCACATTAGATGTTTTTTTTGCATAAATAAGATGTAAAATCTAAAAACTGACCTATTTCCATGCCAACACAGTTTCTGAAAAGCCGCTTGTGGGTTTCATCATCTATAGATTGAACAGGGATTAACAACTCTAGACCTCTTGGGCCAGAGTCCTGCAGTTTTTAGATGTTTCCATGCTGCAAAACGTACTGAAATTCTCATTAAATAACTTTCCAAAACCTTGTCTTTAAGCGGTGCAATACCTTCTTAATGAGCTGTCAATTTGAGTCAGATGCGTGCCGCAGGGAGATAAGTTACACGAGCGGGACACTGGCCTAGGAGCTAGATGTCACCTTAAAGGTCATAGCCAAAACTTTTTCATCAAAACAATTACTTTTTTCAAAAAGTTCTACCCAGATGACATTGAGATGAAGCTGCAAGAACTACCTGGGCCTCAAGAAAAAAATCTGAATACTTTTCTTTAAACCTTTAACTTAAAAGCAGTAAACTAACCATTTTAGACTGCAGCTAAAGCTTCAAGATAAAATAAATATTTCTGTTCTTCAGACCAACCCGCTCAGTGGAAACGGGGCATTTGTTGAGTTTTAAAGCAAGATAGAGATGAACCTCTGTTCATGTAAAATTGTTAAATGATGACAAAAATAAACATATTTCAGATGAGATATAATGAGGATTTAAAGTAAAGCTCATATTACAGTAGCTCGACACACATTGCATGCTATCGTTTCAGAAACTGTGGTGTTTCTTCTTGTAAAATGTATCTAGTCTGTATTACATGAAGCCTTTCATGGACTATTTTTGTCTCCCTTTAGATTTCAGGCTACAGGCACGGGGGAAACTGGAACGAGTTTGGCCGCCACCTATCAAGAAAGACCAGAAAAATGCTGAGCAGGCACAGGTGATGCTTCAGCTTTAAATTGTGTAAATTCTGAAGTATAACATTTCACATGTCAAAAACTGAGACTGAAGTTCAAATCTAGTTATGTAATTCATGCATATCTGTGGGCTACTGGTCTATGTGGCTGTCACACAGAGGAGCTAAATAAAAAGCTAACTGTTTAACAAATGCTTGGATTAGTCTAAATGCTTCCCATCTTAAATTCAAAGGATAAAGATGCAGGAACTAATCTCCCCCTCTAAATCCTCCTCTTCTCTCCGTCTTATCTCACAGCAGGAACCAAAAGTTCATAGAGCCGGAGGTCAGAAAGCTCCTCTTTGGCAGCGCTGGGAATGCGGCTTGATCAACGGGCAGGCATCAAAAGAAAAGAAGTGACAGTGGCTGTTCTGGTCCTCCAACACTACAATCAGAATTCCACTTATTTGCAAAGCTAGAATCACAGTCCAAGCAGTGATTTATCAGGAGAACCAATATTGCTCTTAGTTTCAGCTTCAACAATTTCTTGCTCTTCAAACCCTGCTTTGCATCTCTGTCAAATATTCTTTTTTTTTCTTTTGATAAATTAAAAAAACTAGTTTCATTTAGCTAGTAAATAAAGCAAAATGATCCAATCCAGTTTCTCTTTCTGTCTATCACAGCCAAACTTGCATTTTTCTTTTCTATGCTACTAAATTATTGCAACCCATCTACTGTTGCATTATTTAAAAAAAAAATGTTAGCACAGAAATAAAGGAGCTCATTTTACCCAACAACATTTTTACAGCGTCCAGAATGACTGTAGAATTGATAAATCTGTATTTGTCAGTCAGAAGGGATCAAATGAAATACAATCCAGTTGCATTATGAGAAAAGAAGGAATCAGGGGTTTTAAGGACAAAATCCATGCAGATCAACAAAATGAAAGGAATAGCTCATATTCATCTGATATCCTCTGCGTGTTTCCAGTTTTATGGGAGCACAATGATAAAATTGTGAGTGCCCCAAGGAGGTTTCAGAGTGTGAATGTATTCTGGGAGGACAATGATTACAGCACTATTCTAATAACTCCTGAGACTATTCTACATGATGAAACGTCAACTGAGACTTCATCATGTAAATGAAACATATTACTGCAAGGGTTGTACAAAAAAGGTGAAATTGCGAAGAATCCTTAATAGAAAAAGAACCAGAGGGGGGGGGGGGGGGGACGTAAGAAAAAAGTTCCCTCACTGACATGCATTCATGTTTACTACAGTTTCTAATCTCCACAGAGAGAAGTACACAGCTTAGCTTCTCTAAGCACCATCTGTCAGGAAGGCTGCCTTTGCCAAGAGAGGACAGACTTTCGCTCTGACCTTCCTGGCCGGGGTAAAGCAGTGCTAATTGGCTGCAGATCTCATCATCACATAAACACCAAATAGGACCAGTATAAAGGTTGTGGTTTTTTGCATTTAAACAGGCTGGTTTCTAAACATGTTCCAAATTCAGATCTCAATGTTTGCCAGGAAATGCTTTATCAAACGATGCCCTGCTTTAATTGAATGACCATCTACAATTGGATTTTCATGATGGATCTTACTGAATGAATGATGTACTCTTCCAAATCAGAGGGTCAAGACCAGGCAGCAGCACTCTATCTGTGCCTGTGATCAGTCGGTTATTTAAAAAAAGGTGCCTCCAGCATTTTAACTGGAAAATAAAACTATCCAATTTCTGTACATAATGAGAGATTCATGGTGAGTAGCAGAGCAATCACTTCATTTAAAGAACAGTAAATATTTATGCATGCAACAATTTGTGAACTCTGTCTTCACCCTATTATCTATGTAGTGTACAAATCATATTATCAGAAAAACTGGGAAGATTTCTGCAATGCAACATTATTTGTTTGACCCTTCATTAAACACACACAAGTATGAATATTTAATTTTATTATCAACCTCAATGTATTTTGATATTAGCGTCCTACAAGTTTGTGGTTCTTTACTTTCTTCCTACAGTATGCTCTTACTATGCTCCATGAATTTTTAACTGGCAGCCCGTCAAGCACACACAGTACTCTGTGTCTATGAAAACCCACTGCAGGAAGCATACGTGCCTTCAAATCTACCATAGACACTGATGTTGCCTGATGCATCCAGCTTTCATTTTCCCCGTTAACAGCTGAAGCATGGACTCATATGACCACAGTACATGTGTACTTCAGTCTGTATATCAGGACTGTATCTTATATCAGGATTCTTGTCCTGACATAAGATACTGAATTCCTGTATGGCTTCATCCTACAGTTTAATTTGGATTTCCAAATGCAGTACTGGACTGTTTTAAATGGCTTTCCAAAATATTTTAAGTCCATGTGGCTACAGTATGCTGCGAGTTGACTGTTTCATGAGTGGTTTCCAGCCTCAGTCGTCATGCATTAAAATTCCATGAATGTTTTTTAATCATGTACTTTAGGTCTAGAAATACCAATGTTCCTACTGTAGCATTCCTGTTTGACAAAAACTTTATTTGAGCTGTTCAATGATTCTTTAATGCAGTTTGGATAAAAGTGGAGAAGCAAGACTAAGACTTTGATGACTATAAACTGCTAATTTTCAGTGAGTAGCTGCATCAAATTCTAGATTTGTTTATATATTTATTTTAGATACAATTAAGCTGTTCAGTGAAGTTAACAAAAATAGTTTTGTTGCAGCATTTCACAAAAACTTGTCACCTTTTTAGAAATTTGATTTGTATTTCTTAATCCTACACCGATAAGCACTTTCACAAGTTAAAAGTTTGGAATTGTCACTTTGTCCATATTTTTGTATTATTATTCAGATAATTTCAAAGCCAATCTTGCGAATCTGAGAATCAGAATTAGAAAGGACTGAAGTGACTTTCAATGCTGTATGGTTGTTGGTCTGAGCAACAGGGATTTTAACACACAACAATCTGCAAAACATCAGATCACTGGGTGCCATTCCCATCAGCAAAGAACAGGTAGCTGATGCTACTATTCACACAGACTCATCAAAACTGGACCGTGGATGACTGGAAAAACGTTCCCTGGTCCGATGTGTCTCCTTTTTAAGCTGCAACATTCAGAAGGTAGCCTTGGAATTAAGTAAAAATAACACAGAAACATGGGTGCATGCTGCAGTAGCAACAGTTCAGTGCTGGTGGTGTCATGATTTGAGGGATATTTTCTTACCACACTCTGAACCCCCCAAAAACCAACCTGCATGGTTTGAACACCACAGCCTGAGTATTGCTGTTGACCCACAGCTCTGATCATCTCCAGCTGGTTTCATGAACATGACAATGAATTCACTGTAACCTCCAACTATCTCCACAATCAGCACATATCAATCCAATATTTCATCTTTGGAATGTGGTGGAACAGGAGATTCTCATCATGGAGGAGATGCTATCATGTCATCATAGAGAAAAATCTCTGAAGAATGTTTCCCGGACCTTGTCGAATCTATTACATCAACAATTAAGGCATTTCCGAAGGACAAAGCTGTGCAACCCAGTACAGGCAAGATACTGCCTAAAAAAAGTATCTAATATGGATGTGACGATTATACATTATGGACAAGAACCAGAAGGGGGCGATATAAGCTTAATAACAGAGAGAAAGTATTTCAAAACATTACCATGAGCTGTAAACAAATACTTTCTTAGTGACTTTCAGATGATAAAATAGATGAATCAGTTCCATTTGTCCCATTTTCATAAGAGAGCAAGACAAAGTGTCCACTTCAGAGGACGAACACTCACATCCTGAAAAAGAGCAGTAGTTATGTAAGCTGTGTAACTGATTCAGTGATGAGTCATTTAATTCACGGATCTGCAGCTACCAGCTAATCGTTATATCAGTTCCATGTAAGATGAAGGGAAAGTTGCTTAATGGAACATTTGCGTCATTTTTCTGCAGAAGCGCGTGGGTGGCCATTTCTTCTTCTCTGAGTCATTCATGAGGGGTTTCATCTACAGAAAATATTGAGGCAATGGTGTTCTAAAAAAGAAACATGTTCCTGACAGAAACATGTCAGGTATGTTTATCTCTGACGTTCTTATTTATCATGTCATGAAGAATTTTTCTCTTTCTTTTTCTTCTTTCTGTTCAGTGTAACTTTTGTTTTGTGTTGATACTTTTAACATCAGTCTTGTAAAGAGACTAAAACTGTTGACAAGTGCAAACATGGAGCTAATCATCCAGAGACGGACGGGGTGGGGAGGTTAGAGTATGGAGCATTCAATGCTCTTATTGTGTTCCGGCCTGCACTGAGGTTACAAATACCAAGAGCTTTGTGAAAGGGTGCAAATGAGAGAGTAGAACAGCGACAGCTCTGACATCACCGATGAAAGATAGGATTCGCACCAGTGGCAGGGACCCTAATGGACAGATGATAGATGACTTACTCTCACCACCCACGACTTCTCATCTTCAAGGTCTATCATCGACAAGCTCCATTCTGCTCCTAACATAAATCAAGTTTTATAAGTGTGGTTAGAAAGTTACAGTTAACTGGAGATTTCAAAATGTGGTTTGCCAGTTTCTGATTGGAGTTTGTATGGTCGGCCATTTCCTGTGTGGGTTTTGTTCAGATGTTTAGGTTAGCAGGTGATGATCATATAGGCATGAACATTCATGTTTGTTAGCAGGGCCGACGCTTGGGTGGGGGGTACCAGGGTGGGGATGGCTGCCAGGGTGGCTCTGGACACCTCTAAATCTGATTAAAAATCCACAGGTTCAGCTTGAAGTGACTGACAGATCACTGAAGGAGGATGGTCAGACACCAGTTTCAAGTCTTTTTTTAAAATGTTTTTTTAACCTGTCTTGTCCAGCATCGTTGCAAGCAGAATGATTGTCTGGCTGCTGTTTTGTGCCAAACGAATTTACTTTATCAAGAATGGATTTATACTGTATAAAGTCCCTCTTGATAATATAAAAACTTTATTGAATCAAAATCTAATGCTGGACCCGACCAGAGGGGACAGAAAGAGAGAAAGAAGGAAGGTAAATAAAAGGGCAGAGAGGGACAGAGAGGGTGTAGGGACAATACACATGAAACAAAATACACCACAGGAAACAATGCAATCTAGACTACACAACAAATACACAACTGTTTCAAGTCATTTTCAAAGTTTGATTAGTCACTCTCTAAAAATATTGACATCTGGCTGCACATTTCCAGAAGAGATTTTGACCCTTTGCAAGAACAATGTCATGAAGGGTGAAGCTAATGTTAGCCTGAAGATTTGTAAGAATGCTCATCTGGTTCTCAGGTATTATCAGATTAGCTTTAAGATAATGTGGGAAAACCATGTCATACTTTCTTATCAGGGGTGTACTAGGGGATATGCAGTAACTTTTAGTTAGGCAAATTCTTTTACAGAAAGAAGAAGGACATGGATCAGTTCAGGACAGAATATAGGTTCAGTATCAGCCGCCTGACAGCTTGCAACGTGGGGCTAGCCATGCCCACTGGAATGACATTGAGCCAAACTGAAAATGGTAAATCCTTATCAAACCTTTCAATGGACCATTTTTCAAATATACACATTTGGTTATCCAAATTATAATTGTAAAGATGCTTTATTTTTTATTATTGTAGTACTGAATTTCACCTATTGCGGATTATTTTTAGGATGTAACCCCTGTGATTAACAAGGGACCACTGTACTAGCTAAACATTAGCAGTATAGCTGAAAGTGTTTAATAAGAGGCTCAGTGGATGTTGGTGAAAATGGACGGTTTCGTCCTCATACATAACTCTATAAAGCCAGATGTATCATATTTGAAAAGATGAGTTTCTTAGACATTTTGCATCACCTTTTGGTAAAATCGTGGTTCAAAACCTTGTTATAGATAAAATGATAGTTGTCTACTCCATGACCCCAGAAGCAGAAGACTACACTATAATAATTTTGACATATCATTTGGTAATAAATGGTAGACATGCAAAGTTTTTTGTTAATATATTCCCCACATTTTGTTAAAAGGCCAAATAAAGACTTCAGATTTTAAGAAATTGGACTTCTCTCCCCAATTTTTCTTGGGTTGGGCTTTAAAGGGGGTTAAATCTACAAAACTCGTTTTTACACCCAGGAGCGACACAGTAGGGGTCCCCCTTTCTCCTTCTCATTTCCATTGCCTCACAGGTGTCCATCGTTCACTCTGTTGCCTCCCTGACTGCGATGCACACAAGGAGACTCTCATCAGTACCGCTAACCAACCAACCCTGTGACATCACAGTTTATGGTAGCTACAATGGCATGCCAGAAAATATAAAACAGTGCAACTTTTTTCTTACATTTGTTAAATATTGCGCATCTGTAATACCATTATTGATGAGAATGGGACACAATTTGGTAAATAATGTTAGTTTGTTTGACAGTGTGAGAAACTGGAGCTGATCAGCATAGCAGGAGGAAATCAGAGAATAAAAGCAGACATGAGGGAACAGATCTCCCTTACTTTATGAATACATAAGCTTCATTTAAGTCTAATTTAGGTTTAATCCATGATAAATTAGGACCACAAAGAATTCCGTGGATTAGAGACAGCCTGTATCTTTTCTGAATGACTGCTCGCAGAGTACGCCTCTACTATTTTACTTGCTCTCCGAGGAACTGATTAAATAAAAAGCTAAAGCTATTAAAAAATATTAGCTGGGGTTGCCTGGCTGAACCAATGCTACAGCCGCTTGGATTTGGTCTGGCTCGGCCGGCTGGCAGCGGGCTCTAAGTGTATGCTGGATGAGAGGGCACTAGCTGTTCGCAGCCAAAACAAACGAAGGCAGTCAGGCAGTAACTAGCAGCTGCTAGGCCAGATTAGTACATTCACAGCGCATCCACTGAATTGTGGAAAAGTTGTATTGTCATTCAAACACTATGTTTTTTAGGGCAAAAACTTAAAAGTCTGTCATTTTGATGAGCACAAGTTTACTAACCCTAATATTATAAACAGAAGAGAAATAAGAATTTCTTATTCTTGCCTAATTTCTGATTGACTGCTATTCTAACAATAACATGCACACAGATGTTATTGATCACCCGCAGCAGCAAAATCACTCCTAAATATCCATATTTGCACTAAAATATATTTTTGGTCTTCTTTTAGAAATATCAGTCTAAACTTTGTGTAACACTTGAAAATAAATAACGTCCTGTTTTATTTTTTTCCCTATACTAATTTATTAAGTTTGTCATTTTTTTCATGGCTATTCCTTTATCAATGTTTGATAGATATTTTCAATTTTAATGAAAACTATAGGTTTGTCAACAAGAAAGCTGATGTATTGATGCAGATCAACGTATTGTTACACCTCAGTTAATAAGTGCTTGAATGGAACTCAAATTCAGAAGTAGGTAAACCTTTAAGTTCTTTTGTGGTTGTTAGAAAATAATTTTTTGAGGACTAACCTGTAACCCTAACCCTATCTCTCCTAAGCACAGACGATGGGGCGGCAATGTTGCCCTACATCAGGAGGTTTCATCATTGGATTAAACCCAGACGGCTATAGTGTGGTGATAATAAACACAGGAGTGCTCAGTTCTTTTGTATTCGTGGGTTTGAACTTGTCATGTCTAATCTCCTCTGAAAAGAAGACATTTGAGTGATGGCGATGAACGGAGTACATGAGTTCACCTGGCAGCTCTATGATGCATAAGAAGACTCGCTGCCCAGTGTATGCATAGATCAGGTATGCATATTTCGTCACAGTGATGGACATGTTCTGACTAGACTTGCCCGGGCTTCTCCTTGAATTTCTAAAGTAAAATGAATGAATAAACACTGTGTAGCGAGAGCATGAGGTAAGGACAGAATAAACAGACCTCAGATGTCCCTGCAGAGTGGAGCCATTGTCCTCAACAAACCCTTTTATTCGCTTTTACTCCGTCCTCCTCCTCCTCGCCTCCCGCTTTCCCTTCTTGCACAATAAAACTCAATTGTCTAAATCCATTATCCCACATTACAACAGTGAACAATAACACAAAGAATTAATGCAGTATAAACTGAATGTGCTTTTTAAAGGGCTTCTATTAGGGCTTTGTTTCTTATTGGGTTTTTATTGCATTTATTTTAAAAATCTGATTGACTTTTCTCTTGAAGCAACTTTTTCATTTCATAAACACTCACATTTAGTCTTTGGCCAGAGGTTACATCTGAGCCTACTCAGGGTGCTGGTGATTTTTCTATATCCACTGCATATCTTCTTCCCACACATGTCCTTTTAAACAATGGTTTTTGATAGGATATTTAACAATGGCTACACTGGTGATGTGAAATCTGGGACGAACAGATCTTGAAATGTCATGTAAGTCAGAGAATTTCCATCTTTCAGGGTCTCTTCCTTTATATGATTTTGTCAAGACAACTTTATTTTAAAACAACAGTGCTATCCAGCTCGGGTAGATAACATGCAAAAAGAAGAATTACTAAAATTATTAATCCTTTTTCTTTTCCTGGTAATGTTCCCCCACTCTCCTGGGGTAAAGTGTATGAATGGTCCTCTATTTCAATGGAAAAAGGCAAGTTGAAAAATCCGCTCTCAGCTGTGTGCTAACTAGTTTGTCTGTTTCCGCTACTTAATGTAAAGATGGCGGTGCAACATGGCAGCTATTAGTTGTGTATGACATCACCTATGTATTAATAAATACATCATTCTAAGCTATCTGTTATCTGTGCATCATCTGCATACCCGTGATACGAGATCCCATACAGTATTTATTAAACAAGAACATAAAGGAAGAATGTCAATTTAAAAAAAGAACATAAAATATAATGTAAAAGTGAAGTTTTCAGCCACATGGACCAAAGGAATCATACCTTCTACTATGCGACAGGGTTGATTATGTACATTTGAATTCCGTACTGGTGACAATTATGCTCAAAAACCACATCTTCAAGCTCAGGGGTCTGTAACCCGTGGCTCTTGAGATTAACAATCTCTCCTCACTGACACCAGTCCTCAGATCTTTACACTGGCTTCCTGTTTGTCAAAGAATTGGCCTAAAAATCCTGCTGTTAGTTTACAAAGCACTGATGGTATAGGACCAAAATATATTCAGGAACTTCTGGTTCGTCATGAACCAATCAGATCATCAGGGTCAGGTCTACTTTCATTTCCCAGAGTTAGAACTAAACACGGAGAGGCAGCGCTCAGTTTTTATGCTCTGCACATACTCCCAGAAAGCTGCAGCTCTGCCGAAAATTGTCAGCAGTTTTAAATCAGGGTTAAAAACGTTTCTATTTGCAGCCTTTTATGATGAGTGATTTTTTCTGAGGGTTACTTTCTTTCTTTAATTTTCTTATTTTGTGATTTTACTTTTGTTTTTAATTCTTTTTATTGCTCTCTGTACCTTGGTGTAATTTTTCTAATGTTTGTATGTAAAGCACCTTGAATTATCATGTACATGAAATGTGCTATACAAATAAATTTGCCTTGCCTGGCCTTGCCCTGCTATAGTGGAAGATACAGTTCAATTCTCCATGGAACAGGGTCATTTCTGTTTAATGCCTGCTACACCGGCTTATCTCTAGGCTTGATTTGCACTGAAAATTGAGCAAACATTGAACAGATACTGAAAGATATCAACAAACACACAGTATTTGTTAAAAAAGTACCAAACTTAAGATGGGCAACAAAAAAAAACTATTTTAAAGCTTCTGTGGAACTCTGAATGGTGCAAAGACACTTTAAAGTAGTGGATCAAGACCCCTAACTAACCCCAAAGCCTTTTTGCTGCTTTGAACTCTGATGGCACACAAGTTTGGCATTTTCTTTCGTCATGACTCATAAAAGCAATAAGTTATTAACAGTTTATTTTATTGTAAGACTCAAAAAGGTTTTCTGGCTCTAAATTATGTTAATTTGGTCTTGGTGGTAAAATTACTCTTTTCTAAGTGAACATTGCAAAACTTTGTTATAGCTCCTTTAGTAAATGCAGCTCAGAGGGAAACATCCATTGTGCTATCACATGCAATCATGCAAATGTTTCCAGAAATTCTTACCATGCTATTTTCATTTTTACACCCACAGTTAGAACAGCAAAAAACATGTAATCCTATAATGGACTCTCTAGAGAGTTCCCATGAAACACTAAATGGTCTAAGACTGATTAAAAAAAGACTAGGAATTCATCAGAAAGAACTGGAAAGATAAAGGAAATAACAAAAAGGATTTGGCGATGAGTAAAAGAAATCCAGGGGTATATGAGTAGAGGGAGCTGACAATAAACAAGAAACTGATGAGACAATGAACGGCTGGGAATCAGGTAAATCGGGGGAGCATGAATCAAAAGTCAGCCGACAACAACAACCTGTCAAAAAGAAACCAGCAAGAACTGAAAACAGAACCAGATCAGGACAGTAAAATTGTAGAAGTCCTATTCCGAACAAGCTGGCACGCTTTAAAATATGAATAAAAACAGAACCATTTAGCAATACTTTGTTTGCAGTGGAGCATACAGTATAAGACATCAAATGATGAAAGTGGGCCATTTTACTATTTCATGAAAAATATAAGCTCATCTTCAGTTAAATTACAACAAAATGTTTAATAAGAGTCAGGATAGACGACATTGCAAAGCTGGAAAAGGAAATGGTGCATAAGAAAAACAGCTGGACATGCTGTAACTAGATAGGTTAACTGGAACCAGGTCAAAAACGTGACTAAGTATGAAGAGCACCTGTGAGAGGCAGAGTCTCTCAGAAATAAAAACTGTATGGGCAGACGTTAAGACAGCTGTATTCACTGTCAACAAAATGGGCATTTTGAGTAGAAAAATGTTTCCCAATGTAAAATCTCAGAGATATTGAGTTTTCCATCTAGTTCAGTGTCATCAGTACATTGTTGCACAAGGAACATGAAATGAAAATCAAATGATCCCTCAGGCAGCATAAAAATAGAAATGATTCTGCCATGGAAATGATGGTGTGGACTCAGGACCACTTACAAGAAATCTTTGTCTGTGAAAACACTTGACTTCATCATCTAAAAATTTAAGAAAAGTTTGTCCACAGATGACATAAGAGTAAGCATGAGCATTGACTCCACTTGAGTGTACTGTAGCTGCCGATACTCGGCCACATGCCTAACAAGCATGGCCCACAAGCAACTTGCTAAAATCTTCCTCCTTATTTTTGGATAATTTTTGATATACAACAGCACTTGTCATGGGTCCCAAAAGTCGTCCAGACCAAACCATGTCTGATCAGAGTCCCAAAGTCCTGCTGGACCAAAATTCATTTGAAGTCAAAAACTGCTTGAAATCATGGACTAGTTAAAAAGTTTATAAGCCTCTTATGGTTTGGGGCTGCATTTGTGAAGTATGTTCAGTTTTTTTTTTCAGGTTGAAGGAGGGCCCAGGCAGGGATTGATGCCACAACCTCCCAGATGAAAGTTATGCGCGCTGACCCGTCAGCCAAAGGGATATCCGTTCATCTGGCCACATTCTGGTGTTCTCAGTAAGATCCATGTAGCCCTAAGGGTCCATCGATTCCAATTACGTGGCGGTAAAGAACGAGGTGTGTAAAGAACGAGGACGTGCTTGTGAAAAGAGGGGGAAAGAAGTGACAGTGTGAGGGTCCTGTCACTATCCCTCCAACTGATCATGCACCCTGGCTACTTGGCTGCAGGTATATTCTTTTGGCTGACTGGTCAGTGGTAATGGCTTCCACCCGGAGGTTGTGGGGTCGATCCCCGCCCGGGCCCTCCTTCGTCCTGCCACACATGCAAATGTAAGAAGAATGTGAATGCTAGATTGGCTTACGTTTTAGCATTTGGCCCATCATGAAATGCCAGGGCAACTGAGTAGCTAAAATTATAACTAAGTAATCGTTTCTTTATTTCACTTCCAAATAAGCTGTTGAGGAGCCTTGTGGTTCTTGTTTTGTGTGCAGACTGAATGTTTGGGCTGCTATTCAACAGAGAAAGCTTCTTTATATTTGAAGTATTTTTGTCACAATCATAATTCCCATTGCATCCTCCACAACACTGAAAGTGGCCAGAGCAGTTATTTGGTTCAACATTCACCAATGCTTCTAAGTCTGCAAAGTGTGTAATAATCCCAACATTGTTTCTCAAGGCGGGTTGAAAGGATTTTCTTGAGCGAGAATAGTGGAATTTTTTTAATCCAAAAATAAAATGGGAAGCAGTTCAGAGGCACCTGCTAGAGAGGCAAACCATGCGTAAGAGGTTTTGAGCAGTTGGCTGAAGGGGCTTATCCCAGAGTGAACTGCTCCCATGATGCTCAAAGCCATTCGCCCAGGCCAGCAGCCAAGAATGAAAGGAAAAATGTCAAAGTCCTGAGTGTTGTGCTGTTAAGATATGGCCTTAAGTGGCTTTTTGAAGTTTCAGCAACCTCAGCCAACCCGGCTGTTCTACTGATGATAACTCACCCTGAGGAGCTACTGCAACTTCATATTTCATGTATTATGTAAGTATGGCTGTTTCAGACATTAGAAACATTCCTGTATGAGAGTAATCAATACTGACCCTTATTCCTGACATCCTGACATCCTTAAATCCTTAGTTAAACCCTGTTCCATATAGATGCTGATTTAAAAGGTTGCTTTCTCACATGCAAGATTACAAAGCAGGTGGCCTCAGCTATCTGTTCCCATGCAGGACTGCTACAGGTTTGGACCTCTATTTCTATTTTAGGGTGGCATTAGAAGGAGAAAGATGACCTAAGAGCATTAGTCTATCTGAGACAGGTTTATGATGCTTTTCAAATGAATGTCCAGCGTGGATCACGTTTGATGCGGCCTATTTGTTCAGCTGCTCTGCTCTATCTCTACTTAAGTATCAGTTAAAGACTGTCCAAAAAGAAAACCAGGTTGTTATTTGTACTCCGACGGTGCGGAGAGGGGGGCTGAGAGCGTGGGGAGGGATGATTGACAACCATTAAACTTCGAGCTATATGCTAACCAGCTAATGGAGGTAGATAGGTCAAAACACACGAAGCATTGTTAGCGGGCTAAAAACCACGGGTTGTGCTATGCTTGGCTTAGTTTTCCCGGATATCTGGCACCTGTCAATCAAAAGGACATGTCCTCTGGGGGCCACCCCGGCCGGGCCTGGTGTTGTGGGCCTGGGGTTGCTTTCCTGCACCTCGCCCCCTCCCGCTCGAGGAGAGGAGGGTGCCCTCCTGGGCTGGTGGCTGGTCCCTGGGGGTGGTCGCGGTGTGTCCGGCTTGGGGCAGCTGCTCTGGGCCTTCGGGGCCGGCGGGGGACAGGGGCGCCCTTATGTTTTATCCTCAAGAGGGACTTTTTACATGTAGTATAAATCCCTACTTTACAGAGTAAATTTGCCCGGCAGCAAACAGCAACCAGACAATCATTCTGCTTGCAAAGATGCTGGACAAGGCAGGTTAGCAAAAAAAAAAAAAAAAAAAAAGGACACGCCCCTAATTAATGAGGCATTTTAGGATTAAATAACATTCAAACTGAGTAGTCAGAATTTTTTTCACTCCTCCCACAGTTGTCATGAAGGTAAACCTGGCATTTTTAGCCAAAAACTTCTTTTGAACCAGGCTGTAAACATGTTTAATTCTGCTGTAAAGTTGGCCTTTTTAACATGGAAGTCAATGGGGAATTGCTCTGTTTTGGAGTCAGCACCTATCAGATGATGAGGGAACTGCAATTTTTGGCACCTCCACATATGAATCACTTTTCTCAGCGGGAGGTTGGCATTTGGTTGGAACTCCAAAAGGAATGCTTGTTCCACCCCCTTTCAAACCATGTGTTCAATTGCTTGTTCTATCCTATGTTTTATGCTATAGGTTTGAAATGAATAATAAACTAAACTAAACACCTTTGGGATGTGGTGGAACGGGAGATTTTCATCATGGATGTGCAGCAACTGTGTGATGCTGTCATGTTAATATGGAGCCAAATCTCTGAGGAATGTTGGATCTATGACACCAAGAATTAAAGCAGTTCTGGAGGGATGTCCTTTAAATACGGAACATACCTCCAGCCGAACCATCAGGGCAAGAGGCAAACATGATAAACTCCCAGAGATAAAGAAAAAAAGAAATGAAGGAATTTTAATTTTTCTTTCAGATGTTCACAGCAGTTTTCCTTTCCTTTCTTCTTCCTCTTTACTTGAATGGAAAATACTTACTCTACTTAATTACAGCCACTAACAACAGAATCCCTTTTTTCCCTGCATTATTAGATTGCTTCAGATTTGTTTTGCTGTTGAAAAGAAACACCATTAACTGCTGTGACTGAATCCTGACACATTGTAGAATTCTGATTATATGGGCTCACACACACATTCACACACATCATTGCATCACATCTAAGTGTCAGACTTAGTACAAAATAATCCGTCCTTGACAGGTTTACGTACAAATGAAGATGATCATCTAAATGCCACACCAGTCACGATTAATCAAATACATTGTCAGACTTCTTTATTACTTAAGAAAACACCTAAATGTGGACCTAGACACCATTGTTTCATCTGCATCTTTCTACAGTCTTATGTGGGTGGCATGGCTTAAAACTGTTATGACAATATCTGTCCGATGCAGTGACATGAAAAAGACTTTTGGAAAACAGATTATCAAACAAATTATGACTCACATTGCAAACAGCTTAAGCTCCGTTCATATTTTCAGAAGGAGCATGCAGCTTTAACTGTGGCTTCATGGGGAATGACTTGCAAGCGCCGTTGTGATGGCTGCAGATCAAGAATCAAAGCCTTGCCAGGGTTGCCTCGGGTGAACCTGAGTCCTTAGGGCACTGTGCCACTGTTATGCGGCAATGAACTAGGAGGAAACTGGGCCATCTATATCTGGACTAGCCTCTGATTATGAACAGATTATGCAACCACACAGCATGTTTTATGTAACCACTTATAGCCATGCCCTCGTTTGGCATACCCATGAATTGAATGGTTTAATTGCCCCAATGCCGTCTGTCCACCTGACACCTAAATATGTAATGCATTTCTGACACTAAAGCTCCTATCTTTTACTGGGATTTCTTTATTGTCTTTTCCCCCCGGTACAGTATGAAGCTCTTGTTCTTGTTAACTCATTTACAGTGATGAAAATCAGCTGCTGAATGAGAGGGGAACTGTGTGTTACCAGCCAACAGACTTTATCTGACAAAACATGTGACTTTCTAAATCTTTCGCCACATTTTATGTATTTAGAAACATATCAGGGCAAGTAACTGCTTTCTTTTTATACCACTGATGTATCATGAAACAGCTTCGATCAACAAGTGGATGAGAAGTGAAACAGGTTGAATGGAGAACGCTGCTCCAGTCCATCCAATCTGTTCTCATTTTTACAGCTGCTGTTGTGTCAGAGCCTCCAGCTTCCTTTTTAGCTCGCTGCATGTTTGAATGAGTGCAGGTGTAGTTCAGCTGCAGTAACATATGTTTATGCTCTCCAACGCAGAGAAAAACTGAGCTGCTGCAGTCGTCCAGTTAACGAACAAGCATGCACAGCAACGCTGGGATGGTTTGGTCCATGTGCTTTCGGGCGGCTAGTTTTTTCTTTGAACCAAAAAATGAAAACTTGTTTTAAAAAATAATCATGTTTTTTTTTTATGATATTCAAATGTATTAATATATACAGCCCTCTTCATACAGATAAGTAACACAAAGTGCTTTACATAGAAACATCAACCTTTTTTTTAATGCCCACCATGCTATCATTGGTTGATGGCACCTGTTAAAATGACTTTAATGGAGGTTGGATCTTTTTTTTTTTAAACATGCATTCAAACACCCCACCCCCTTCTGTCACCTCAACTGGCATTTCTGACAGTAAGTTTGTTTCCTAAACCAAAATTAACTGTTATACTTAAAAAGTACACTCAGCACATATCGAAGTGTCCATAGATAGCAGAAATTGTTGGCTCATCATAATCTATTACTCTGAACCTTCAGTATTTACATCTACAGGTGAAATCAAAGAATATTCCATATTTCCATGTTTTTTATGCTGATACAACACATAATAAGGAAATATTCAATCATTCATTTCATATATATTCATCATGATGATCCAATAAGCTCACTATAGGCAAGGCAGGTTTATTTGTCTAGCACATTTCATGTACATAACAATTCAAGGTGCTTTACATAAAACATTCAAAGCATTAGAGCAGCGCCAGAAATCATTCTGAAAAATAAAAAAATAAAAATGAAATAACCCAATAATAAACAACAAAGAAACCCTCAAAAAAAAAAGATGCATTGTATCACTTGTTTTCATAAAAGAAAACAAATACAAAAGTTTCTAACCCTGATTTAAACCTACTGACAGGTACAGCAGACCTGCAGGTTTGTGGGAGTTTTACTTCACATGTGAGGAGCATGAAAACTGAGCGCTGCCTCTCCGTGTTCTAGTTCGTAGTTCTGACTCTTGGAACTGAAAGTAGACCTGACCCTGATGACCTGAGGGATCTGGTTGGTTCATAATGAACCAGAAGTTCCTGAATATATTTTGTCCCTAAACCATTCAGTGCTTTGTCAACTAACAGCAGGATTTTGAAGTGGATTCTTAGACAAACAGGAAGCGTAAACCAGGAAGTGTAAAGATCTGAGGACTGGTGTTATATGATCCACTTCCTGGTCTTCCTGTTGCTGGTCTTAATGAGGACTTCACAGCTGTCGTAGGGCTGGGATATACTTGCTGTGTATGCAAGCGTGCCCGCAAGCGCTCTTTCTGGTCTGTGTACATACTTGCTGTAAACTACGTAGGCACAGTGCGGCCAAAGCGGTCAATACCGGAGGCCACCTCCAAGCGGAGTATGCAACTCTTGGACTCTGAAAGTGACAAGCTGCCGGTCAGTTGTATTTCCGGGTTTTTTCCACTAACAACGAGTTGTATTTAGACTTTGAAATCGAGGTAAAAGGATTGATAATTTTACTTTACAGTAGAAACTAGAGGGGAAAAGGCCTTACCGCCGTTAGATGCGTTAAATGTGGCCGGTGAGCATGTAAATGCGGTCCGTGTGGTCCATTGACAAAAATGGTGCACGAGCACTTCTAGCGGTTTTTTGCTAACCTGCCTTGTCGCAGCTCGCGCACGCGTCGCGTTACCTCGCGTCAACGCGAGCGGCCGACGTGCAAAACTGACATTAGCGACGCACGTCGGCCATGATGCGTACGCCAGCAGCAAGTATATCCCAGCCCTTAATGTGACTACTGACGTTCAGGTCTGAGTCTGAGTCCTGAGTTGGTGGTTTCTAACTTAGCCGTCTGCAGCTGAGTGCAGACATTTAATCTTTCTTCTTTGAATCCAAAAACTATAATTTCAGTTTTGTCTTCATTTAACTGTAAAAGTTGTGACTGATCCAGTCTTTAATCTGATCAATGCATCTGATCGGTGATTGGATCGGACTATAGTCTCCTGGTGTGATGGTTGTGTAGATTTGTGTGTCATCAGCAATGCTATGGTAACATATTTTGTAGTTTTTTAATAATCTTTCGAGCGAGTAGGAGTATGTAGATGTTGACTCACAGTGGCACCTGGATGAAGCCTTGGGGAACTCCACTGGTTACTTAGATTGCTCAGATTTATAGTTACCTATAGATACAAAATATTCCCTGTCTTTTAGATGGGACTCAAACCAGTTAATTGTACAGCCAGAACGTCCTACCCAGTTTTTTAGCCGACTCAGTAGCTCAACGGTGTCAAACTTTGATGATGTCATATCGGGGCCTCATAGTGCCTGTAACAGCTGTAAATAATGACGGATATCCACAAAAACGCAACTCCAAGCCGCATGTAGCTCACAGAGGGATCAGACCAGAGATTCATAACAACATATTGATGAAATGAAGGAGTTCTGTGGCAGAAATCGTCTTATTTAAAAGCAGTGCTGGCCCGTAACCATTTCACATGAACGCGCTAGAGCTTCAGACCCAAGGTAGGTTCAGGAAAATAAGATACAGGCTTATAGTTGCACCAGTGCTGAATTGCTGAGGTGTCAGTCTGCTCATAAAATTATGTTTTAATTATAAAGGGTCAAATAAAAAGGCTATTTATAAAGATATTTTTCTGCAAAAACTTACATTTAGTCCCATTTAGAGACCTTTTAGATCCCCCCTTTTAGATCAGTCTCAGTGCTGTGAGCAGAAACCTGATTGGTAGATATCAAAACAGTTATTTGGTGTAAAGAAGTTGTGTAGTTGTTGGAAAACCGATTTTTCTATCATCTCACTAAGAAGGGGGACATTTTATATCTGCCTGTATGGAAGACGGGTCAAATAGATCTTTTTTAGGGTCTGAGGGAAGACATATGAAAACAGGGATTTGTTTACAATCTGTAAAATATTTGATGACATCCTGAAATAGTCTTGAAAAACCCTGTTGGCGGGATTGAGAAAGTAAGTGGTGTTTTTTTCAGACTTGAAGAATACAGACCAGAGAAAACTTCCAGATAATAATTTTTCTTAGATAAAAAATCTGAGATAACAGTAAAAGCTATCTTTTTCCATTCTGAGCAAAAAATATGAAAACGGATAAAAAGATTTTTATTTTATTTTTAAAAATTGGTAAAACAAGCAAATGTCCCAATGGTTGCTCAGCACCATGGTCGGATCTACAGAGGGCATGAGCCCCCCCCGACCCCCGCTATATTTTAGAACCTGTACTTCCTGAAAAAATTCCTGAATCTCAATTTTTCTTTTTCTATCAGCTGGTCAAAGTGGTCTGCAAACCGGATTCCAAAATACGGATGAAAACTGTTAAACTTTTAACTTGCTGTGTGGCATATCCCTGTAAAGTATCATTTAATGCAAGACACATTTTAATAAATAGCTTTTTCTTTAGTCCAGTCTCTCACCAAACCCCCATCCACCAATCTGTTTTCCAATGAAGTTAACTTTAACTTGTTCAAGATTGAAACGGTGAACTATAAACATTAACTGTTCATGTTAACCTGTGATTTCATGAGAAGCATGAAGTTGCACAACACTGGATTCAGGTCAGTGATTTTCCGATGGATGAGAGGATTTAATAAAGAAATTAAAGTTCTACAATTACTTGTATGTTTAACAGCCACTGCTGTAATTTTATGTCTTGTGCAAAATCTAATTCCATTCTTATAAATACTTCCGCATTCTCCTGAAACGCGTCCTTTCTCATATTTAATTTCTTTCATGAGTATTTCATAAGTGCCTTTCTCCACTCCCCAAAGCCCCAACCCCCCTTTCCCCAACTCCCAAAACGGTCAGAAGTGGTTGCTTTGGAAACAGCGTGACGTATTTCATAGCCCAAGAATAGACCATGAAGAGGAAAGCAGGTCTAAGACTCTTGGCTTCTGCTTCACAATTGATCTGAGTTCTTTTATCAAATGTTTTCCTCTCAGATGTGTCAGAGGCCAAAACTCAAATGACGGTGACACTTTTTGTCTGATTATAAAAAGGCAGACTGTGTTGATAGCGATCTGATGGGAAGTTTAGTTATGGATTTGTAGAATAAAAAGGAAAAGAGGGGGAAAAGGCAAAAAAAGCACCGCCTGATTGGAGAATTTGATTTAATCACTAAAGCAGTGCTCTAAATAACCGAATGAAATACAGCCTGACCACACATCAATAAATATATTTCTGTATATGCACAGGACACTCCTGTTATTATGAAACAGCCCCCAAAGTCAAATGAAATGAGTCATGGCCTATTTATAGCTGCTGCAATACATCTCTCTGGAGTATGAGCCCGGGATAGGAGCTGTGTATCTGTGGTATAGACAAGCTGTTACATAAACACTTTCTGCATATATATGTCTCGGGGGCATAGTGATTCACAACAGGAGCACAGCTCTCATTTTAACTGCATTTTTCTTAGTCATCAGTGAAACCATAAACAATTACCAAAGTGGCTAAATCTGGGTGCATGCTAAATGCTTCTGCAGGTTTCCACGGTTACAGTTTACAAGCAGACATGAGCATGATCTGCTTGATCTCACTTCAATGTAAAATGATTCAATCAGCAATTGTGTCGTTTCAAGATGAAAGTGGATTATTTTTTCATTTGACTTGACATTTTAGATTTACCAAGAGCACATGAAGGGGTGTGTGTGATAAAGGTTCTTTATTGTTTTACTCAATTTGTGATAACTTGTGATGTGTTTAGAACTGGTCACGCACATTTCTGCAGAAATACTCTGCCATTCTTCAGAGACACATATTTAGTTGCTGGAGGGCTTGTGTTGCCCTACATTTCTCTTTGGAATACCTCAAAGGTATTCGCTTGGAATCAGAAAAAGCAGTATTCATGGCCAGGTCAGTCTTTTCGTCTTATTTCAAAAAATATCTAAGCAAATTCATCTTTATTGTTACTTTTCTCAGTCTCCAGTTATTTAAATCACTATTTTTCCCTTTTCTGGGGTACGAATAAATTTACAGACTACTTTATGTATAAAAGTGTACACAACTGGCCTCATGAATTGGATCACCTAATAATACAAACTGAAGATAACACCCCACGTCAAACAAATTAGCAATTATAGATACTTGAATAAAAATGTTCAGTTATTGTTTTCAATATTATTTTCATATATTACAAATTCAACCAGACTTCAGGCCAGACTGGACTCAACAGGTTGGTTTTGGGCCTCAGACCACATGTTTTACACCCCTGGTTTAATTCAATTCAACTAAACTCTTTTTACTTTACTTTAATTTTACTCTTTTTTAGAAACAATTCAGAATAATCAGCATTATGTAAGTGGACCATTAATAGCTTCCATTCATTGCTGTTCTTTGGTCAGGTGTTATAGCACAACAGTAAAATAAAAACTCTACAACACAATAAAAAAAAATTTCCCAAAATCCATCAGGATCCTCCCTAATCTTCCTCTGCAAAGATCAAGAAAGGCATCATGTTCCCAAGTGCTGTCCATGCAAGATGAAGTTATGCAATATCATTTGTAAATTCTGTACTGTTACAGAAACTATGATTTCATTGATAACACCTGTGCAAAGTTTCAGATCGCCGTCTGTCTCTTTTTCCACACCTGTGTTGTGAAAGTAGTACAATGTCTGCAGCATGTGCTACTGGCACTGATTGACAATCTTAAAGAATCTTCTGGAAGACTCAGTTGATGCAGAGTTCATAGTGTGGTATCGATTTTATCATCACGAGAGGTTTTTCGTTATCATGAAGAATGTCGTCTGAGGGTTTAACTCAATAAAACAATGTTAAAATTACTGAATGAGATCAAACTCATCAAAATGACTTTGTGGTGTCTCAGTTAGAACAATTCAATCACAGATAGCTGATTCTCAATATTGCACATGGCTGTAATCCCTTTTTATTGAAAGACTGAAACTGTAACCAAGGATAATGCCAATTACAGTGACAAAGACTTTTTAAAGAAGCTTTGTATAACTATACCTAACTATTATCAAGTAATGGGTGTGTATATCCGCCACACAACACTCGGACATACTAATGTGAACTTTGTCACCTTTCATATGTGATGTAACTGTATTTGATAAAATGTAGTGACATGTATTTATTTATTTATGTTGATTAACATGAAAAAACTAAAAGGTTTTTATGTGGACACAAATCAATTATTCAGTTTCTGCTTGTTTTCATATGTTGTAGTAAGATAGGATCCAAATTATACTTATGTTCCACCCACCATTTCATCAGGCCCACCTTGCCAGAACCGGGTTGGACCCCCTTTCCCTCCAGGTCCGCCTTCATAGATCCATGAAAGCCTTCCTCAGAGGTTCTGCTCCATATTGACATGACAGCATCACACAGCTGCAGCACATCCATGATGAGAATCTCCCGATTCACCACATCCAGAAGATCCTCCATCGCAATAGTTCCCAACCGAAGGGGGTCCCCCAAATAGCCAAAGGGACTCATTTGAACATTCAGAGTCATGGTGATTCATGTCCACACATTGGCTCCTCAATGATCAAACAAGTGTGGCAACGAGCGCACATCTGACCGCAGGAATGATCTTACGATAGGATCCATGAGCGATTTATGAAATGTTCGTGTCTGACGTATGAATGATGGGACCTTGATACATGCAGCAGCTGAAATCCAACATCATTTACACTACCTTAACTATTCGTGTTCCAGAGGCCTCGTCCACGGGGACAGGAGCGGAAAGCAATTGATCAGCCAATCGTCAGTCTCCATGAGGAGATCCCCGCGGCCCTGAAGATATGCTCGCGACGCCAAAAGTTCCTAAAGTAGTGAATCTGTCAAACTGTGACAGCTCATCACAAAAACAGCCCCCTGCGGTATTTGGACCGCTGTGTTTAGACTTCAGTAAAAGAACTAACCAGCTAAAATATATCAGCTTTATCAAATAATGTTTCACAAAACAACGTCAGCCTATGAAGCAACAGTTGTAGCTTTATTTAACACAAAACAAACTAAATCTTATATCCAAGCATGTTTTCAGCACGGGTGGGCAGGGGGTCCATGGCTTTTTAGGACTTGCATGACTTTGGACACAGAGCACAGAAAGGGATGGACATGGTCAACAGTGATACTCAGGTAGGCTGAGTTGGTTAAACCAGGCCATGCTGGGACTAAGGGGCCCAAAGTGGGACAAGAAAATATCCCCCTCTATTACACCACAAACAACCTTCAACCTTTGATCTTATATTTCCTCTGAATGCTGACCCTACGGTCTGAATGTTGCAGCTGAAATGTACATGCCATGTTTTCCCAGCTTGTATTGTCCAGTTTTTGTGAGTTTCAATGAGTTAAATCAACTTTCTTCCTCATCTGATGCTTGAACTTTAACAAGTCATAGTAACTATGTCTACAGCTCTAAATGCAGTGAGTTGCGGAGAGGTGATTGGCTGAATAGAAATTTATATTGACAAGTAAGTGAACAGTTGAACCTAATAAAATGGCCAGTGAATTTAAAGAATGGATCAAACCATCTGGGACATAACCTTCCACCAGCTCGCCTACTTTAGCCTTTCTCTATGCAAACATAAAATAATAAGCTGAAATTGACAAATAAACATTTTTCTCATAGTTCTCCTCCTCCTGCCAGTGACTGCACAGGGCTCCAGGCGCTCTCAATTTGGCAATCAAGTTAAAAACAGTTACAAAATATGTCACAAGAGGAGCGGGTATGTAACACAACGTGCTTGCGTAATTGCACAAGGTGCAAATAGTAGAGCGCAGGACAGCAGCCACGCTGAGCCGGATCTGATGTGCCGGTCAGAGAGGGACGTACTGATTATGAAACCCCACTCATATCTTTTAATATCCAATATTAAAACAATGCAGGCTATCTTTCATAACGCCAGCTGACCAGCACTGACTGTCACGTTGGATAACGTTATATAGCAGGTGGAACGAGGCCAGGCTTGTGTGCGGTTTGGTGATAGTGCGTCAGTGCGGCACTCTGTGTCATGGCAAAGGGATTTTCTCTCCAGCAATAAGGAAACAAACCAGATTAAAGCTTTTTGGGTGGATTGAGGCAGAATGGTCACGTTAAAATCTGTGTATAGAAACAAAATGTTCTATGCGAAGCAGAAAAAAGAGAGTGGATGAGATAAGATCAGATGAATCAGGTCAGACTGGTGACGCTCAGCTGCTTGATGCTTATCTCTGTGACCTTCTGTATGTAAGAGTTGACTGGGCCTCTTCTCCTCCTTGTTCCTTCCCTCTGGGCAGGCTAAAAGTGTACTTAAAGCTCACCCTCACCACCTCCAGCAAGCTGCTTTTTACATAACACACTCATCTTCACTCATCTTTTGCAAACTCCTCCTGGCTCGTCTGCCTGACTCTCTGACTGTTTTTGTAAAAACGGTCAGCTGCTGTAAACAGTCTTGTTTGTGTCACCCACTTGGCGAGAACAGGGCAGGGATATTTCTGTCCTTCCTGCTGCCCACCACTGGTTCAGACTCGAGCAGATGGATGATGTGGGAAGCCAGTGAAGTGTTACTCTGAGGACAGCTTGGAATGTTCGTGTCATGGAGGGTGTCAGGCTCAAGGAACTTTCTCCTCGTAGTTTGTTTGAAGCAGAAACTTTTAATAATAATCTGAAATTTACCAGAAAGAATATCTCAATTTAATCCTATACACTATGCAGTGATTGTTATCAAAATAGAGCAAGTTTCAGTTTTACTGAATGGTGCATTTAGCAACGTTTGTTTTGGTTTTTAACAAACCTAAATTGGTATTTTTTTATTCATGAAGGGACAATATATAATGATATATGATCGATTTTAGCCAAGGCTAATTTCCATCTTTAGACTCTTAACAGGCCAAAGCCAGCCAGACAAAACAATTTAAAATTACCAACAGCCAATACCAATTCATCATTGAATAAAATGTAAAATAAAAGAGGCACTGTAAACCGTGATCAAATTTGATACAATGCTCACAAGAAAAAGATTCACATAGATTGTGAGAGCAGTTCTGATTGTGTGATCATGCATGAGATGTTTCATCGGCTAAATGAGCAGAGGATGAGTTGTAGTGTATTCCAGGCTCCAGAGGCACGATATTGTACTCGCTTAGTCGGTAAAGACTGGAAATCAGGTCAGAACCTTAATTTAAAAAGAGAAAAAGAGAAAGAATTTTTTTTTTTTTTTTTCGATTTTTGTTTATTTAATTTTGTGACTTTGTATTCATTATTTTGTCAGTGGACTGTGATATTTTTTGTTGGTTTGTTTTGCCAGTAAAGGGCTTGGTGAAAATCCATTCTAGTAGATCAGAGCTTACCCTTTTTTTTTCAGATTTTCTCATCCTTGTTTTGATTCCGTTTTTTTTTTATTTTGTCAATGAAAGCAATGCATCCTACTTGAAGTATTGTGAGTTTTTTTTTTCAGTTTTTCAAACTTTTTCAAAAGATTTTATTTTTGTTACTAAAGGTCCCAGAGAGCTGAAATCAACAGATCGCATCTTACTATAAAAAAGAAAAGAATGTAATCCTTCTGTAAAGCCAAAGGTTTTTAAAAACATTTTTCTTAGATTTTCCTTTACCTTTTTTAATATTTGTCGAGGAATGCACCATTTACAAATCACTGCCATTTTTTCCTTTGTTTTGTTTACTTTTTCTTTCTTCTTTTTATTTTATTAATCAAAGTCAGCAGAGGATAACTTAGTCAGTCCATTTGTAGTCTTAATGAAGGAAAGAAAAGTGAAAATATAAAAAAGACAGCTAAAGTTCTTTGTGTTTACATAACAATTAGAAATAAACCTTGGATAGGAAACACTGCTACACAGTCTGTAATAACAACCTGCAACACCACTGACACAAGCTAAATAAATAATGAGCCCTTTGGCCTGATAAAAAGCCGCTTCAGACCATCTAACAAGCACACACATACACTTGCATCAACTAAGACAAGCTATTTATAAATAACTTTATCATTTTACTCACGAAGAGTCTCCGATTCTATTATTCCAATATGACTTAAACGCTGTAAACAACCATCTGAATTTGTCTGGTCAAAGCTTTACAGCTTATTGTTCTGCAAATGGATGTGACTGTTGTGCGGTTAATGTCTCTGAGCAAACACTGGTTTTCAGGCAGATTTTCACAATTCTGCTCCTGAAATTTAAGCTAATTCAGAAGGAAAACTTGTTATTCGAACTTATTTTTATCAGTTACTTTTCAAATCGCTTGCTTGCTCAGATCTTCGTCATGGATAAAGACTTTTTTTCAGCCTATGAGCCGTCAGCGTCGCACCTGCAATAAACAGAAAGCTTTCAGTTTGGAGACGCCGGAAAGGGACGGATATACGAGCCAAACTGCTACTGCTGTTGCAGGCTTACAACCAGAGATAGCTCCGATTTATGATATTGTCAGAAATAAAAGATGATCAACCTGCAGCATGACTGCTGTTACACTTTATACCTACTCACCTACCTGTAGTAGTAGTAGTGCTGCTTCCTACTGAACAGAGAATGAAAACCATCAAACTGAACCAAGCCAGCTGCTTATCTATAGCTATAGCTACAGAAAATGTATTTATTGGAAACCAGCCCCACTTGCACAAAATGTTTAGGGAGTAACTTTAGCTCTTGTTCAGTGATCTGCCATTTACTCAAAATATATATGTTTTACTGAAAGCCATCAACTCAATAATACTGATCTACTTTAACTCAAAATGCACTACTCATTGAGAAAACCTTTAGTTATTTTCACTAAAAACAGCTTTTGATTTACCTGTCCTTAATAATGGCCCCCCTCGGAGCGCTGACACGCTTCAAGCTCTGAATTTTGACCCCAGAAATCATCCATTATCATCCGTTAAATCATACTCAAATCAGGCTGATAGGGACAGGTGGCTCAGGTGGTAGGGCGGGTCATTCAGTAATATGAGTGATGGTTGGTTTGAATCCCGCTCCCACCTCAGTCACCTGTTGTGTCCTTGGGCAAGACACCTTACTCTCATTGCTTCCAGTGATGGCACTGCTTGTAAAACTTAATTGTAAGTTGCTTTGGATAAAAGTGTCAGCTAAATGACAGTGTAGTGACATTTGGGTAAAAATGTACACTTTCAGCACTCAAACAGTACATTTCGTTGAACAAGGCAACACTGATGTCATTGTGTAAAACTCAAAATAAGCCCAGACTGTTCACATGGAAACCAAATAAGATCATTATAACTTATGGGGTTCATGCAAAGGAAATCTTGCCGAAGCCTTTTCTGTAAGACATGTCCGGCTCAGACCCTTAACAAGCCATGAAGGACACGGCATGGTGGAAATGAGATAAAAATTGTAGCTCATGACTGAGTGAAAACCAGAGAACATGTCACGTACAGATATATACGTGTGATCTGCTCTCTGCAGAGCCAGATTCAGCTGGTGTCATCATACCGTCTCCACACATCCAACATGTCATCGCTCATCAAACGCTTGTAGCTTGAAGAGGTCATTTCAGTTTTGTTTTTTTTTAAAAGTGGGATTCTGTTTAGTACTCATGAGTCGTCCGGAGCTTCCTTACAGTCGGCAGGTGTCAGAGAGGAGAATGAGAGCTTTGCTAATAGATGAGCCAAATACATTAACCATACTACTGGATTTTTCATAGAAGTACCGCTAACCGTGTTGCTTTCGTTGTTACTGCAGTTGAGAAAGCGTAGCCAAATAGACATGATATCACGTAGGTATCTGCAAGATAGGTCTGGTTGGAACCACTGTGAAGATGTTTAGCTTTAAGTTGTAGATGGGGGAAAATTCACACGTAAAATGGTCCTGATATCAGTAGCTTTTCTTTTTTTCCAGCTTGAAATTTTCTTTAAGCTGGTACAGAGACCTTTTACAAGCAACTTGGACACATTCACAGCTGATCATCTAGCTTAACTGATTTCTTTGGAGCAGCATCACTTACAACCACTTTGCCAAACCACCAATCGCGGCAGAGCCCCATATTATTCTAAGTCCTATTTAGGCTATTACTGGTTGACTGATATTTGGAAAAGGATGTAAACTCACTGGAACATTTTGAGTTATTGGCTTTATTATCTCCTTTTAACTGTTATGTATCATGTTTCATCTTCTTTTCATCAAAATGTTTTTCATTTGAGGCAACAGGCTCTATTTACACGTCTATGTGCCCTCTGTCCCCCTGCAGGTCAAGGTGAGCGCTTCCATAGGAGCCTCTGCTAGAATGTCAAGAATCCAGCATGAACTTACTGAACTCCTGTCCTTCCTCCTCTCTTAATGTTTTCCCTCAGGACTCTTCAGCTCAGTCCTGATTGACTGCCTGATACTTACAGCAAGTCATTAGGAAGAGAAAAACTACTCAAGTATGTATAATTCATGTGTTTACACCTGAAATGTTAATTTAAACAATCTGTGACCATCTTACCAAAGACATGATAAGTCTGTTACTGCAGAGATATTTCAGCTGAATGATAGCAGCCACCCAGCTTTCTGCTGATGTTCTTACCCAGTCAATCACTTGTGATTCCAACTAAAAGGTAAAAGGTACAACAAGCACAGTTCATGCCAGTAATCATTTTGTTTCAGCTCCAGAGAAGTGTAGGCACATCTTACTTTCTTAAGTAGCTCTGAGTTATTTCAACACCGTAACAGCCCATTAGATTTATGGTGAAACTCCCTTCCTGTTGCGTAACTCAAACATTGCAGTTTAGGGAGAATTTCCATGTAATAAATGTCTACATATTCAACTGTTTCAGACAACAAGTATTTATAGAATCAGGATTGAGGCCTTTCCTTGTTAATGTTTTGGTCACAGCATTCATTTAATGGTGATGTGCAACACATATTCTTTTCCAAGCAAAATTCAAGCCAGCAAAATCACTTACTGTACAAAACAGCTGACACAAAGGGGAAAGGATTTTAGTACCATTTCTGTGAAATTACCAGTAAGATACATTAGAAATAAGCATAAATTGCACAAAAATCACATGTTTGTCAACAAATGTTCAGTTAACCACCAGAATGATTGATTGGATCATCTGTTTATCCTTTTAAATATTTTTCAGCTGTATTTTTACTTTTTAAGACCCCACAACGTCTGTTTTATTGAATATATAACAACACCAGCCTCCATCTAGGCCTGTTGTTGAGATGTAAGCTGATCTTAGGGACACATCACCCCAAGATGAACTCACACAGATATTTATTGGAGCAATTATTTAATCTACAACCCTTTTTAAAGCCATACAAAACAAAGCCTTGGTCTGAAGAATGTGTGGGAGTCTAGTTGTTTGAACATCAACACAAAAACCTAGCAGAGAAATGGAAATTGGTTTCCCAAAATTCATCATCAGTGCTCCACAGCTCCACATTTCTTCCACCTCTACCTGCATAATACCTGATAGTACGCACCTTTGCCTTTTTTGCGTATGAATATGGCAGGTGGAAGAAAAAGTAGTTCCTCTCAACTGGATATAATTTAGACAACATCCTGGTATTATAGTTTCTTTCCACTGTATTCCAGTTCATGATAAGCTGCATATTCACTAGGGATGTTAATCTTACAACCCCCATTATGTTTGCATATGGTAATGGTCTTGGGGTTGATGATGCCATCGTCTAACTGCTTCAGAAAACCCACTCTCATCTGGACCTGTCAGGCAGCACTTTGCAGGTCATGTTCTTTGACTTCTCACGTGCTTTTAATACTATTCAGCTGCACTGTTGTGTGAGAAGCTCCATAAAATCCAGGTGGATCCCTCAACAACCACCTGGTTTATGACTACCGCACAAACAGACCACAGTTTGTGAGACTGAAAGGTTGTGTGTCTGAGATGGTGGTCAGCAACACTGGAACACCACAAGGAACTGTACTTTCACTTTCTTATCTATCTATACCAAGAAATCCAAATTCAATTCAACTTTATTTGTGTAGCAGCAATTCATAACAAAGTCATCTCAAGGCGCTTCACTGACAATCAGTTTAAGACAGATTATTGTTGATTTCAGGAGGAACAAGAACACACAGAAGTGTTTCCATCCTGGGAGAGGAGGTGGAGGTGGTGGAGGAATACAAGTACCTTTGAGTTCAGCTGGACAACAGACTTGAGTGGAAAGGCAACACTGAGTACTTTTACAAGAAATTCTATTTCTTAAGGAAGCTGAGATCTTTTAACATCTGCACCAAAATGTTGCAAATGTTCTATTAGTCTGTTGTTGAAAGTGCAATCAGCTTTGCAGTGATCTGCTGGGGCAGCAGCATCAGAACCACAGA
>JAVQJG010119216.1:0-25370 GCA_036024015.1 Craterocephalus amniculus
GGAAGGCAATGTCGGCAAAATATTTCCGGCTAAGAAAATCTCGATTTTCAAAAAATTAAATCCTCATTAATAGCAAATTCGATTTATCGATAAAATCGATTTATTGCCCAGCCCTAATACATATTTTATTGTTCATATCAGTTGTCTTCTGCACTGCCAGCAGTCCATTGTACAGAATATTACTCACTGTTTTTCTAATTGGCTCTGTGGTCAGTTCCTCTGTGGCAGAGGTGTTTGAGCCAGAGGAAACAGTCATGTGTTGTTCCTTTTTCCTTTTCCCCTCTTCTCACACAGAGCTCATGAAAAATTGGGTCAGTAGGAGAGCAGAGAGAGAGAGAGAAATGGAGTGATGGAGAAGGAGAGGTGTTTGTCTTTTTCACATATGATTGCAGGGAGGAATGTGAAAAATGTGCAGTTTAACCTCTCTGCAACCTTAATTTGATTTACTGTATTTCCTTGAAAGGATACACTTGAATGTCCATTTCAAGCTGTACAATAAATCCGCCTTAATATGGTCAAACATCACATGTGTGTCTGTGTTTGTGAGTGCTGGCTTGCCAAAGGCTAGTTTTGTGTAAATCAGTGAATCATTTGATTGTCAGCTTGGCAGTAATTCAGGCTGAAAACATGACATTACTGAGGAATTAAGTCCAGCTACTGTAAATATTTAAAGGATCTTTGGTTTGAGTGTTTATAATCCAGTTGCAGCACCGCTGTGTGCGATAGAACCGCACACGTCTGCCGTCTGACTGTAGACCACATCAGACATTCAGGTTTTCTCCTCCTCATCTTTCGGCCCTCCGTGTGTGTGCGAGCTGTTAAATTATGAATACTTCCTCTCATTTGTCCATTCTGTTTGACTTGAAGCTGCATCTTCTTCTGCGTTTCTACCCAGGAGGTGAGCTACTGCCAGGGGATGAGTCAGATCGCTGCAATCTTGCTCATGTACCTGAATGAGGAAGATGCCTTCTGGGCTCTTTCCCAGCTCCTGACCAACAGCAAGCACTCCATGCACGGTGAGATGGAGGAAGAGATGATTCATGTCTACAATTTTCACTGTTTTGTTTTCCAAAATGATGAAATATAAATGGTTTTTGCACTGACTTGATTGATCCACTTCCACATAATGTTACACCATGTATAGAGTAGTTCCTTTCTCCTCTCTTTTCCAGGGTTATTCATCCCAGGATTCCCCAAGCTGCATCGTTTCCAGGCTCACCATGAGCTCATCCTCTCTAAAATGCTCCCCAAGCTAAAGAAACACCTGGTGAGTTGCGTTTGCATGACCAATGCTTTCCATTAATGTCAAAACGGTCAGACAGCTTTCTATCTAATATTTATGTTGCAAATAAAGCATGTTAAAGATGTTACTGCTGGTCCAAGAAGATTTAGAAAATGAGATTTCTAATGAAGCAGCCTCCCATGAGACGGTTTCCTGTTGATTCTCATCCCACAGGACAAGGAGCAGATGACAACAGGGATTTATACCACCAAATGGTTTCTCCAGTGCTTCATAGACAGAGTGAGTATTCACAAGAATCTCCACATCTTCCTTGAGTAAAAACTTGTACCATCAAAACACACAACTACAGCCTGAGTACTTTTATTATTTTTAGTCCGGCTCTGCTTTGTCTTACGTAACAGACCCCGTTCACCCTCACCTTGCGCCTATGGGACATCTACATTTTGGAAGGAGACAAGATACTAACTGCTATGGCTTATACAACCCTCAAGTTACATAAAAGTAAGCAAAAGACTTATCAAGTTATCTTTACATGCCACGCTGTGCCACATGAGCCAAGCTGCTTTCATGCCCAGATACAGCCATGGCCGCTGTCGCCACACCAGTGTGGATTACACCGCACGCTTGCTCACGGCTGGCTGCATCCTAACTGGATGGCTTACATAACATAAGCGGCTCGTTGCTGTGGAGAAGAATCACAGGCTGTCTTTTCATTGGACACCCAGACCAGCATTGTCTCAGCATATTGGTTGATTTCTTAGAACTGACAGGACATATATTTTAATCTGGTTGATTAATGTAATAATACTTTTGCAGAATTTCTTTCTTTGAAAATAATAATTTCTGTCTTGATAAGAGTGTTTTTATCCGATTTAAACTCTCATTTTGTGTTTTTACTGTGTGTGTTGAACAGAGCGTCTGCTGAAGCTGCAGTTGGAGGACCTGAGGGAGTTTCTTCAGGAGCAGCTGGCTGCTTCTTTCTTCCTTCCTGACGATACGGTGGTTGAGCAGTTGCAGGCTTCAATGTCAGAGCTGCGCAGTAAAAAGCTGGATCAGCCTCCTCCAGGTGCAGCCATGTTTTTGTGTATTTCATGAGAAGTGTCTGGAAATCCTTTAATTACACAAAATGATGCATTTTATGATGAATTTTGTTTGGAAAACGATCCAGTTCAACACATCAAAGGGTGAAAAAGCCAAGTCAAAGTATGCATTGAGTTTCCGTTGCGACTCCTTTACGAGTATTTACCTCAAACTAAACATTCCTAGTGAATTTTGATTTGTGGTGATTTTTGCACCATTTGCAAAGAACAGCTTCAGCTTTGGAATGATGCTCAGTATCCTCACATAAGCTGCTTGCCTCAGGTCCCTCCAGAACATTTCTATTAGATTAGGGTCAGGACTTTGACGTGGCCATTCTGAATATTTACTCTGTTCTTCAGTGACTCAACCATCTTTTTTCCCCTTTAGATACGAGTTACTCACTCTGATCCTACTAGAGCTGCAATCTGCTCCATCACACCTGACTCCAAATAATGAGTCACTGTGCAGATTTTGACTAGGTGTTGGAATCAGGTGTTTAAGCAGGAATACAGGAAAACCTGCTGGACTGAGGCTCTCGTCAGACTGGAGTCAGTAACGCTGATCTAGATACACTCCAGTCAGATGAGGCGTCATTTTCTTTTATAAAATGTGTTGATATAATTTAGAATCCACTATTCTAACTGATTGCTGGCTGCCTCGACCCTGATGCATTAAAAAATGCCCAAACAATACTGTAATAGCAAACATGTGGCCCAGATGGGATGAGGTTTCCTTTCTCTGACTTTCTCCAAACAACTTCTCACTGAAACCCACAAACAAAAAGAGAAACATTCACCCATCCACAAAACATGTTCCCAGCACTCTGTTCATGACAATTTTTGCAAACTTCAGACAGTAATATTAAATGTTAGTGGCTTTCCCCTGTCGCCCCGGGAGAAGTCTTCATCTGCTGCAAACTTTAATGTGATTATGCTTTTTGTTGCTCTGTTGCTCTCTGCGTGATAATTTCTCTGTAGACTGGTCCAAACTCTTTAGGAAAAGTTTTAAAGTTTTTATATCAGCTTATTAGGGAGAAAAGTTTTGTTTAATTTGTTTTATTGGATTTAGTAATGACAACTTTAAAACTTGTGTGAAAATGTGATTAATTTAGGTCAGTTTTTAAGCGGAAATGAAAAAAAAAAAGACCTTTTAAGGGTTCTCTAGCTTTTCAAACACCCTCTGTGTTTCATTTGCTTCTTTCATCAATCCCATTTTCCATTTTCTGTTACAGCCAAGTCAGACGAGCTGCCAAAAAAGCCTCTGGGTCAAGAGAGACCAGTTCTCTTACGTCCACTGCAGCATGACTCTCCTGAGGAGGTGAAAATAAATCTGCAGCCAAACACTTTGTCCAACACAGAGACCCGGCAGTTAGATGGCATCACCCTGCTTCAGACGCCGCCTCCTGCAGAACCAAAGGATTCAGGAAGCTTCTCAGTCGCCAACACGCCTTCTTTGCCTTCACCAGACCCTGTTGTCATTCACGTACAAGAAAAAGCTTCTCCACTTAGTCCCTGTGCAGCACCTCCGATACCTCCCAAAGCAGGAAAACCGGCGGCTGACATGAGATATAATGGGAAAGCAGAGGAAGTTTGCCGAGATGAGAGAAAAGAGGACCAGCCGACAGATCCAGAGGCGCAGGAGGAACCTGGGTATTGGCCCCCACCATATGAGCCCCCCTCTCTGGAAGCTCTGATCATGCAGACTGAGGAGGAAATCATGGACCTTCCAGACCTCCCGCCTCCACCTTTTTTCTACCCTGAGCAGAGCAATCAAAGCTTACAGGGAGGAGACCCCCCCTGCATGAGGCCGGGGTCCGGCTCCCCGACCCCACGCCACTCTCCCTCCCCTCTGTCCACCTCACCGTCAGTCCCTCCAATGAAACCATCCCCCAAAGCACATCCAAAAGCACCAGCATCCCTCGACCTCACACAGAAAAAAGCCCCCCCTTCCAAGCCCCCCCCTCACCGCGCCTTCGCAGCGTCCTCGTCTCCCTCTCCCAGACTTCCTCCCGCAAAGCCAACGAAGTTCCCCGTCTCCCTCTACGTCCCTGCGTCCATGGGGGACAGACGACCTTCCAACACTTCCCAGTATGACAACCTTTCCGAAGCCGATGACGACGACCGGCTCGTGGAGAGACTTCTGGCCTCCACTCCTGAGGAACTTCCCAGCATGCAGTGCAACCCGCCCTATAGGATAGACAGAGACTATGACCCCGCTCTCTACCCCGTCCCCCCTCCCCCCGTCTTCATCCCTCCCTCTCCGTCTCCTATTCCCCCCGCGGTGTGTGCTCTCCCCAGTTTGCCTCAAGAGCCGGAATATGACGGCGAGAACAGCTGGGTCCAGGACTCCATCATTCCCTCTCCTCCGCCCAGTTTCGCCGACAGACTCTCTCCGTTCCAGTGTGGCCCCGCCATCTGTTCTGACGCACGGAGCGCCGCCTCACCTGTTTACTCTAAGCCTTTCTCCAGAGGCCCCAGAGACCACTCTGCATTCCCAGCACCTTTGTTGTACACCGGGTGTCCCCCCGGTCACTCCAGATCCTCAGGACAGTCCCCGGTAGAAGTGCCCTCGGTTCAGTCCAGCCCAGACTTCTGTAGGATGCCCCCTGGTGGACAGCAGCTGCCCAAATCTGTAACTTTTTGATGTGTCGTTGAACTTTTTAACTATTGATCGTTCTGTTTCTGCTTGGTTGGTTTTTAAATCCATTTGAAAGGCCAGTAGCTCCTCAGTATGTCCTTGGTTTTTGTGTTTTTAAGAAAGAACCTTTTTCGTATACATGTAAGGATCTCATGTCATTCTTTTAGGTGCACTCACTTGGTTTATGGGACCACATTTGTGTAGCCAAATGTGCACAAGAATAATGTGATCTAATAACAGATGCACATGTCACCATTGCTTCATCTCTAGTTTCCTAGAGTGTCTTAACTTTATCATGGTGCACTGACCATTGCAACTCTAACACAAGGGCTCTCTGGCTGACGGCTACAGATCATCTCTGCAGCCAAAGCATTCTCCTTTATGCTGAACGGGTCAAACTGTGAGCAGGCTCACATATCCCCCATCAGTTTGTCAAACTAAATCAAGAGACCATCAATACAACTTGTGTTTCTTTTCACTGCCTTTAAGTTGATACTTAAAGGATCGGAACTCATGCAAACTGCAACCAGCAGAGAATGGTGCAATACATCACTGGTGCAAACACTGATGAGTGTCAGCTCAGATGATTCCCCAGCAGGTTGCAGTGGGTGTTTTGCTGTGTTCTGATGCTATAATAGAGTACATATGTTGAGGTTTAAGTCAACATAGACTGGTAGCACCATCTAGTGTTCAGAGATGTTACATGTGGACAGTGAAGTGATGCTTTTTGGTGATAAATGTGCGACTGAAAATGTTCCGACAATGCTTATTCTTCAGATTGACTTGAGAATACAAATCAGACTGTTCAAAGCGATTACAGGCCAGCAAGAAAATCACACGACTCGAAGCTGAACACATGCACCACCGTGTTCCAGAGCCACTGTACCGACTGGTGTCAGTTTACTTTAATTGCTGAAAAAAACAAAACCTGTTGTTGAAAGGTGGAGGTTGAGCCATAATACTGTACAAAGACCTACTGTATAGACAGACGTGTTTGTTTTGTTTCAGCTATACTATATATTGTGTCCAAATATGAGTATTATTTTTCTTTTTTTTTTTGCACTGACATGTCATTTCAAGCTGAAATTGAAGGTTTTTTTTAACTTTCATGCATTGCAAGCTGTTGCTAAAGAAAAAAAAACTGCATGGACTCACAAAGAAGTACGGTCTTGGCATCTACACAAGTATGTTTGGCATGCTGGAGTATGTTTTGTTACATCTGACCACAAACTGTCATAATTGTGCATCACTGCTCCTTTTTCTGGATCTGGTTGTCATTGGAGAGAGAGCGGGGCTTAGACCAAAGCTTTATCTGCATTTATGCAACTACTTGACTTTTATAAAGAGATTAACCTTAAATGTTTGTTGTTCAGTTATTTATTGCACACCCATAAAATCATGGAGTCATTATAGATACATTAAGTAGCTTCATGTGAAGCTGTGTAAAGTCTTTGCACAAAGTAAACAAAAGTAGAGGCAAAGGAGGCATTTAGAAGCTTAGCAGATATACAAGCTGCTCTTCATAAGGCAATCTCACTCAGTACCAGCACCCTGTATTGCTTATAATATACATGATTCATACTTCATCTTGATTTACTCCAGTAGAAGTTTCAGAAAGTTGCATCTTTGGTTAAAGTGCTCTAACCCACATTCAACTTTAACAGAAAAAGACTGAAGACATCAATCTTTTATAAATGTGAAAGGTTACATAAATATACATTCTGATCATGTGAGTAACTGCAAATTCAGCCCAGTTAACTAGGAAAATACATATAACAGTCTATATTTCTGTAACACTTTCAACAGTTATTAAACCACACAGCTTCAGGATTTAAGTGCTATAACTTAAGTGTCAGTGTTAACTTCCGCAAAGGCACTGTCCCGACGATGGTGTGATGACGTCTAAGCAGCAAAGCCGCACGCCTCACGTCCTTCATATCTTGAGCTGGCTCATTAGGTTCGAGAGCGACGTGACACTTTCCCGGAGTTTGGAGTCCTCTTCCTCTCCGAGAGACACTCCAGCGAGGCGCGTGGAACCATTTGCTGCCATGACGCACGGGAGGCTGAGGAATACCTCTGCACCTATCCCACCCCAGCCCTGACAGGGAAAAAAGTCGATAATAAGTTCAAATTCACATCTGTGCTCCTGTGTGTAAGAGAAACAAAACCTGAAGCTATGGTGGGTTGTGGAACTACCTGCGCCAGCGTGGAGACGGAGTGCATCTTCCTCCTGTCTGTCAGGACGCTGTTTGTGATGTCAGCAACGGAAAGGCCCACAGACCACGATCGCTGGCCTCGATTCTTCATGAGCTCAAATGCTCTGCAGAAACAAATGTAAGCGTCAGGGTGGCGTAGGCTATTCCAGAGAAGAGGTTTAATAAAGCCGGAGCTGGAGGTTGCTAATTCCTCTGACATCTTAACCTGCCTGGTCGATTCCAACAAGCCGGCTATGATCACAAAGCACAGCGCCAGATCGCAGAGGTGGAAATTTACCAGTCTGCCTAAAACATTAGATAAGAAATTGATGGAGATATCGGCCAAAATGTCTGTGAATGAAGAGATTAGATTTTAAAAAAAGAATGAAACCTGCTCATTTGTTTTCATTAAAGTGTTTCTAACGGAGTTCATCACGCTCACAGTGACCTTCCCTGAGATCATTATGCTGGCTGGACAAACCTCCTTCCTACCAGGTGATGTTCACAGCATATGTTTCTGCATGAATGTATCATTTTGTCATTTTGGAACAGAAAACCCAAGATCACCGCTTAGTATGGGTTAATATAGCCAGCTAAACCAGTAAACCCACTTTGTGAATTACCCTCCAGGTGCTTGTTCATTCTTTTCTTTCTTTTTTATTGTACCTGTCTAATAATGGTTTGATGGAACTGGATCCTGGGGCAATGTCTGGAATCCCATTGGCGTTCAGCCCGATGTTGCTCATCACACCAACTGTAAGAGAAAAATAATGCAGAGCTTTATCATATGCATCATTTGCTGTTGGCCTCGAGGAAAAAAAAAGAAGGTACAAGATCAGCAGGTGCTGCAACACGATCATATACTCCGAGACAAAATGAAGACCGGGGAGGGGATTAAGTGTTTATGTTAGGCCAGACATCCACCATGACAATAACTGCTACACAAATGCTCAGTGTAAATATTCTACAGATTCTTTTTGGGCTCACCTTTGTTTTCTGAAAGCTCTCCTATCACCCAGGCAGGTTTGTGAGTGTTCAGGTTAATATCCAGAACATGACAGAGTCGCTCAGAGTCCAGGTTGCAGCCTGCTCCCACCACTCTGGTTGGAGGCAAGCCACTCTGCCTCCAGGCAACATGCGTCATGATGTCCACTGGATTGAAACACAGCAAACAGTTGATTTTTTTTTTTCACAAAGAAAGAGAGAAAAGAGCAGAATATTCCTTTAAACAGGCAGCTTCTTGTGTGTACCAACCTGGTTGTGATGCAATAAGCATGACAGCAGCAGGGCTGAGATGTGCCAGACTTGGGATTATTCTTCTGTACAAGTCGACATTAGTCTGAACCACGCTTACGTACGACTGCTCACCGCTCCATGCGTTCGCTGTCACCACGACAACCCTGGAGCCTGCAGAGGCTGATAAATCTAAAAAAAGGCAGAAAATACGAAAAGTTAACTCTTGCATGCACCTTGTTATGTAGGAAAATAACCAAAAGCTAAAAATTACAATTGATTCTAAACAGAATACTCAACTTGTACAACTTCAACCCATAGAGAAAATGGTAATAAAGGATCCAAAAAAATAAGGGCCTGGTCTCAGGGTGGTTTAATTGGTTAGTACAAAGTTCAGGTGAGTCCTCATAAAGTAAAGGTGGTGCAGAGATTTGAAAGTGATTTGATTTGGAAATTAATATTTTCAAAATTTCAGAGACTAATTGCGAACACCAAGATAAAATTGCTATGATATAACTGGCCATTGCAGACATATACTACACCTTTTAAATTAAATAGATATAATAATAATAACAATAATAATAATAACATGCCAGACACGTTTTAAATGTAAGGAGGAGCAGGGGACATTTATACATAGTGTTTGGGAATGTAGAGGTAAATCCAACGTTTTTGAAAAGAGGTGATTAATAAAATCCCAATCATCATGTTATTAAGCCTCCCATTAGATCTAAAACTTACATTAAGTGTACTTCAGAGTAAATGTGTAGATTTGGCAATAATACAAGCAAAAAAGGCAGATGCTAATAATTGGAAAAAGACAGATGCCCCTAACATTGGTACATGGATAGAATTGATGACCCAGTGTGAATTACTGGAAATAATAACAAGAAATAAAATGACCAAATTTGGAAAACATTCAATATCTATCTATGTTACGGAATATGCAGAAGAAGACACCCTGGAGGGCGAACTTTGAATTAGATAGCAATGTGGCAGGTTGGTAAAAAGCTATGTTGGCTATAAATCTTTTTTTTAACATATTTTTTCCTTTTCCGTGTTTATTTTGACTTGAGGACTCATACTGCAACACTGTATAGTATTTTTTTGTTTGTTTATCTGTTTGTTTTGGTTTATGAATTGAACCAGTATTGAACTATTTAAGCATTAAACTAATGTCCATCCATCCATCCATTTTCTGAACCGCTTAATCGAAGTGGGTCGCGGGTGTGCTGGAGCCTATCCCAGCTATCAACGGGCGAGAGGCGGGGTACACCCTGGACAGGTCGCCAGTCTGTCGCAGGGCCCATTAAACTAAACTATATACTTAAATTATGTTTATTTTGTGTTTATAAGCATATTTTACTGTGTAGGAATTGTATGTTAAAGAGAGAGGTAGACTGGGGAAACGTTTTTTATGCATATATATTCAATTTGAATTTTATTACAGACTTGCAGTCCAGAAAGTTAATCAAAAACAAAGAAAGACAGTGTGTGTGTATGTATGTGTGTAATAAAAAAACGTAAAAAATTATTATAATTGATTGACCGACACCGCACTAGCTTAATTATTTCTTAATAAATAAATTGCACTCTTCCCTAAAAAGCCATTATAGTGATGAGTCATACTAAGGTATTTTTCTTGCGTTACAACATGACACAGCAGAGAGTGATATATGTGAATATGAATGTGGCATACTGTACCTCTGGATACTTCAACCTTCGGCAGGTTGAAAATCTCCAGATCCGTAGTACCGCCTTTGGTTGAGCTCTCGGCGACGTCAATGAAAACAAGTTTATCCACTTTACACTTCATGAAGAATAAAAGGGAGACAATGGGTGAGTAATCATGCATGACATGTTGTCAACAACAGATTAAATTAACTTCAGTTTTCATGTAAAATGGTTATTTTTACCTTTGATAAAATGCTCATGACACATGCCATTCCTAAATCTCCTCCACCAATAACTGACACTTTGCTGGTGGTTTGATCGGGATGCCTGACTCCTCCTGAAACAGACACAAGCTCAACTAAAAATGGCAAGAACTTCTCATATTATAGGCCAGTAATTGATCTCCATATCAGCTGAAGTACCTTCATTGACCTGGAGATTAGAGACAAATGCCAGGAGCTCATGTGGGTCTTTGGTCTCGCCTGTGTTTTTAGCAGAAAGTGGAGGATCCTCCTCAAACTTGTCAATCATCTCATTCAGAAGAAACACGACGGATGATTTAGGCTGTTAGAGTAGAAAAAAAGAAGAAGATGAAAACACCATGGCACTTTTAAGAAAAAAACTAAATCTACATAGAAGGTGTGAGAACGCACATAATCCCAGCTGTGCAGTCCTGGCAGGTGAATCCGTCCTTTGACATCAACATGCTTCCCTTCCCTGATGACCATGTTTGCCGTGGGTTTCAGCAGGCATATGGGAGGAGTGAAGGGGAAGGAGTCCATAAGCCACAGCTGGACGGGGAAGTTGTACGAGCGACCTTTGGACAGAAATGCAACTCATCTCTGGTACTCGCATACTCAGAACAATATTTGTCATGAATTTATTAAACAATTCTTTAAAATTAAAAGGAACCATACCTTCATACTTGACAGGAATGACACCATTTAATTTGAGGAGATCTTTTTGGGTGCTGTCGCTGAAAGCTGAATTTCACAGGTATTTATTAGAAAGATGTAAAAAATACATGAAGTAAATGTCACACAGAAACTCACTGAAGGTGCCGGCGGAAGGATTCATCCCGGGGTAGATCCGATGGATTTTCTGCAGCTCCTCAACAGCCACATCGTGAAATTTGTACTGATATGTGAGGGGAAGACACGAGAGATGGATGAAAACATTTCCTCTACGTGCATACACTGTATGGGAAAGAAACATCCTTAATGTAACAACTATAATGTAAATCCAGGTATTCATGTTTATTTTATTATTTTATATCTTTACCTTTTTTTAAGTTGAAAGAAAGCCACTTGGGACAAGAGTTGTTTGGGAAAACATGGGTAGTGGGAGTTTGTGTGTGAAAGAAATTATATTTGTGTTTTATATTGTTGTGTGAAGGCCGTTTTAATTCTCTTTTATGTAGACATTGTTTTAAATATGTAAATCACTTTGAGTTGCAGCTTTATAAATATATTAAATCTGAATTTGAGCGTATTCAGAATTGTTCCAGCTCAATCAGGATGCAAACATTTTTATATCTCTCCACGAGCCCAGGACGGGAAGAGATGTTTTCCTGAATTGTGGTCAGTATTGTGGTCAGTCGTTGTTGCAGAAAAAAAAAATCCCATGTCATCATTTTTGTTTGGATAACATCATCAAGATAAGGGTCATTGCCTTGTTTGTTGCATACAACCTGCTGGAAATGACGTCCACATACATTTGGCTTTTCCTGGACCTACAACTCGGCCACCTTGGTGCAGCACTGCACTGGTGTGCTTTTTATAAGTTTCTCTCTACTTGTTTTTTATTTCTATATTTAAGATACTTTGTTATCCATTTCTTGGTTAAGCTGAGTAACCATAACCAGGGAATCTGTTGGCGTTCCACAAGCTCTGCCAGTTTAACGTGATGGATTCTACTTGACAAGTTGGATGTCGGAGAATCTTTCTTGGATCCTTGCCATCACCTGTGACTGACATTCCTCTTACAGGAATTGTCAAAAAATGTCCAATCACTTAAGTCAGCACAGCTGGACTCACAAAGGACGCAGCCAAAATCAAATGTGAATTTCAATGGGAAATCATTCATTTAAAATTAATTAATTAATGAGTGAAACTAAACTGTGGCACATTTATAGATATCTGATCAGATTTAGCCTCACTGTGGAAAATACAAGCCTGTTTACATGAACAAACTTCGGCTGATGATGCACATTTCTCTGCTGTTTTAGACGGTTTGATCCGTGTGTGAGGAGCAGACTTTCATTCATTTGTGCTCTAGAAGCATCCATATAAAAACCCCAAATACCCGCCAACACGGTGAGCATCAAAAAAGATACTGATGCAACAAATCAATAAGTTTTATTCAGCTTTATTTGGGAGATTCTTTGGACTGTAACGCTATATGGAATATTCTTTCGGTTCACTTTGTGGGAGCAATAAGCACATGATGAACTAGAAAAGAAAAAACCATCAAAATGTAAACATCAAGTCAGGATTTCATTCATTTACATTAACACAAATAAATTTAGTGGCTGTAGGCTCTCTTTATCACATTAATGAGTGATCTGACTTTCTCTCTGTCATAGAAGGTGACAGAGCTGGTTCTGCCAGTTAGTTGGGGCTAACAGACTAGCTTAAGTGTCAGCCGGCTTTTCTAAATAACACGTTTTAACTTTTAATAAGTTGTTTTAAGCAGGTCTATGGTTTGATGACTCACCTTGGCGAGGATCCGCTGTATCTTCTCTGAGCTCAGGTCCATTTATTTAATTACAACTTTGAAACAAATAAATACAGGCGTTTTTCCACCGCCTTTGATTTTCCTCGTCTTCCTCTTCAACTTCTTCTTCAGCTTATAAACAAACTTCCGCAAATTTCCAGGAGTAGCCAAAGGAGACTACGCGAGGCTGACGTCATTGCCCCAATCAGAGCAATCCCATTGGTCGCCCGCTTGACGGCAAGCCGAAAGGGAAAAAGTGTGTACCTGACGTCTACTACCTATGGATGTATTATATAACATCCATGCTATTACCTTGAAGTGTGTCGTATAATTCATACCAAAAAAAATATTTCATTCCTTCAGTGAAAAAAAAACATGTCATTAGAAAGTGAGATAAAACATGACAACGAATTAAATAAAATCATTTATGCAATTATTTTGTCATAATCTTAAAGATGAACACAACATATCAAGTGGTAGCATTTTCTGCATATTTATCTGACTATACAATCCATTTGCTTGAAAAATATGCATTTTTCCTTTCAAAAATAGCAAATTATCAGCAATTGAAATTTTGTTAGACTTTAAAAAAGAAAAAAAAAGTCACACCCTCTTCCTTATTTACAATCATCACAGCTCTGCTCTGTACTGGGACCGCTGTAAACCCAGCAATCGACGTGGAAAATAAATAACAAGAAAAAACATAAAAACGTTTCATTTTCTAATGCCTGAATGAGTCGTGTAGATTTTGTCCTTTCTTTTTAGCCTTTTATTAACATTACTCCTCTTTGTCCAGACACGGGGTAAAATTTGCAAGAAAGCAACACTGGCCATGGCGGAAACACCTTGACCAGAGTGCTGTGTCACTGGGATTTATGTGTTTAAGACGGCAGGCCCAGAGCCCCAGATTTGACCTAACACGCACATGATTATTAGCAACAGGAATGAAGCTTTGGTTAATTTTTTCTTCTCTTGGTGGCTTTCCTTTTCAGCTCCTCTTGCTCTCTTCTCTCTTCCTCCAGATCTTCCTGTACAGCCAATCTCAAGCTAAAAGAGAAAATGACAAGAACACAGAGTCAAATATGATATATAAAACACAACTATGGAAACAGCAAGTAAATAAAAAACAGAGGACTTGCCTCCTGGACTCCTCTTTTTGCAAATCTTTCCAGCTGCTCTCCATAAACTTAAGAGCATAGTCACTCTCATCTTTGTATCTGAGTAAATTAATAAAATACATGATTAAATACAGCTTGGTTTATGAATCAGAGAAATTACTGGGAGATGACGCTTACTTTCTTCGGTCATAACCAAAGATTTCCTTGATGTGCCTGGAAATTTCCTCCTGCTCATCACCTTCATCATCGATAAAATCCTCCATTTCTGAGTCGCACTCGTCCTCTTCATCCTCATATTTCCTCTTGTATGCAGATGTAATGGGTGGTAACATGGTTCCTAGAAAACACAGAAATGATTCTGGTGTACTTTTTTGGCATTAAAGCATCATAAAGTCTTGCCAGAGATGATGAGACTGCACATTTCTGTCCTGAATCCGAATTGGCAACAGTTCATTTCACACCAGACGGGTGATGACACTGAAATGTTTTATCCATCTTTGTTAAAAGAAAATAAAGGCTGCTGCTCTGTGACCCAGTAATGATGACAAAGGCTGTCCCAGTGTTGCTGACAAATTTGATTCAGTGTGAAAAACAAATGCTTGCCCCTGTAATACTGATTGAGGTTTCAGGTAGTTTATGAAATAACTTCAAATACTATCAGCAGGGCATGCAACGTTTTTAGTTGCTTGGAATGTGTAGCTCACATATGATGGTTTTCTTAGTCATATTGTCTAATAAACACCATTATAAGACATTTATTCTGATAATCTGCAAGTACTGCTACACCTGCTCATTATGTTAGACGCCCAAATCCAAAGCAAAGCACTTTATGCAAAGTGAATATTGAAAATATCAAGTCAATATTCAGGCCCAAATAAAAAGGTGCTATTTTAATTGAGATGGCAAACAGTTAATACCAGACACTAAAGACATTTATAGCTGCTCTTATTAGGAGATTAAACAAAATATACAGATAAAAAATAAGCATAAGAGCTTGTGTTTTATTATGTACTCGTTCAGTATGAATATTTTACTTGTGCTAGTATTTTTGGCATCTGTATGCATTACTGACAAATCCAGATCTCAGCAATATCATCACCTATCCCGGCTTCCTACCTGGTGGCCTGTTCATCATGGGTCTGGGTGGCATTCCCGGTCTTGGTGGCATTCCTGGTCTAGGCCCCATCCCCGGTCTCTGTTGCATCCCCGGCCGGGGGGGCACACCCGGTCTAGGCCCCCCAAAATTCTTGGATGAGATGGTTTCTGACACCACAGTGCATCTGGGTTTGCCGGGCTCTGAGCCGAAGCTGCCAGCTGGCCGTCCGGGTCCCGGTCCTCCGCCACCAGGTCTACCTGGCCCAGCTCCTGGAGGTCGGGATCCACCTCCCCCAGGATGACCCTGTAGGCCACTCCCACCCGGCCTGGCCGGGGGCACACCACCAGGTCTTTTCTGTGGCACACCTAGAGGCCTTCCTTGGGGTTGGTTCCCTGCTTTAGGAGGACCACCTGAATGTCTCATTGTTGTATTCCCACTTGATTTTGCAGCAGAATTAAATCCAAGTCTCGGTGGTTCTCCCTTACCGGACTTCATCCCTCCGACTGCCGGTCCTGGCTTTAAGGAGCTACCCTGACTGGGCCTGGGCTGTTGAGGCCTTTGGCTTGTTGCTGCTGTACTATGAGGTCTGTTACCTGGATTACCTGAAGATCCTTTTTGGAGTGATGATGAACTTTCTTTTCTGAAGCTAAGGTCACTTGTGGCACTGGATTTGTGGCTGGACGGGGGCCTGGGGCCCCCTTGTTTGGCTGAAACGGGAGACGATGTGGCTTTTGAAGGGATTTTATTATTGATGACACCAGATGTGTTAGACAAGCTCAAATGGGAACTTTCTCTATTGCTGTGAGACATCTTTATTTTATCTCTTTCTCTTTCACTACCGGAGGACTTGGAGGAGGAAAGGCTTCTATCACTTGTTAGTGTTGAGAGCAACTTCTTGCCTGACCCACTGGGCTTCTCCAAAGAGTTTTTTTGTGGTCTGCACTGCTTCTGTTCCTTCTCAGGTGCGCTTTTCTTCACCGAACTGGAGCTGGACTTGCTGTCTCTTTCTTTAGCTGTCTTTGGGTCTCTATTTTTATCAATTCTCTTAGCCTTGCGCTCCATCTCCAGTTCCCGGATCTCGTCAGCTGTGCGGAGTCGTTCTTCGTTTTTTACCACCTTGGGTTTTAGCTCCACTGGCTCAAACTGTTTCTTCTCTGCCAACTTAAGTAAGTCTGCAAAGTTCAGAGGAGATGGAGCAGATTTGGGTGGCCCCGTGGGCTTTTTAGAAAGTACTTTGCTACCACTACTGCTCCCACCAGAACCTGTGGTTCTAGCCGGTCTTAAAGGTTCTGGCTCCTGCTCTGGCTCCGAATCCGTCTGGTCATACTCATAATTATCTTCATCATCTAGTGGGTCATATGAGTTATAACTAAATCTTTCCGCATCCTTTGAGCTACTTTGCTGCCCATCTTGTTTTTGACCCTTCTTTTTAGGAACATCGACCACCGGGACGCCATTGTAGCCTTTGAAATTATCCTTAGTCCTGGAAGCCATGGCTCGTGCTTTTCGGTCCGACTTTAACTCAACCCTCTTAGCTAAAAGCGCCTCCTTCTGTTTCTTCATTTGCAGTTCTAAAAAGAAATATAGAAAATACTCATTAAACCACTTGATTGAAGACAAATGGGTGCATCTTAATAAAACCCTTCACACGTATCCATCAATACCTTTCTTTTTGCCATCTATGTATTGCTTGTTTAGGAGCGCCTGGACAGCATTAGGATTTACACCTTTAGACTTTGGGTCCTTTTTGGGTGGTGCAGCTTGTAAGCTGTACCTCTTCTGCTGAAATGAAAAACAAATACACTTAAGTTTAGTTGGTGAATATGAGATATGTCCACAGTCATTTGGGTTTATTATAGGTTTTACAGTTCAGTCTATAAGATATGTTATCATTCAGCCCATTATATCTGGCACATTGGTAAACGTCTTCCCACCCATGCATGCTGAGGATACAAGTTTAGCAGCTAGCTACATTATCAGGCTGATCACTGACAGATTGTCTCCTTTGGAGGGGTAACATGGGTGCCCACAGATCCTCAAGTGACAGATTAGCATGAATAGTACAAGTTATTGTCTTTAACTCACCTGTACATTGCTGAGACCCTGGTTTTGAGAGGCAATATCCAGGATATTGTCAAAGTCCATCATTTTGGCAGCAGTTGATGACGGCTGTCTATGAGAGGCGAACCAAGCTAAACTCAGCCAGGGCGGCAGAGACTACCTTTTAGTTTACAAGCTTGATCGAAACCCACTTAGCTTGACAGCTCTAAAAGCTCTTTTATCAAATTAAGTCCACGAGGAGGCCAAACCGTACGATTATCGACATCTAATGCTACTTTTCTCCTTTACTTTAAGATAGCATGCGTTAGCAGGGTTAGCTAACCGTACGTTCACAACTGTTAACGTCAGCTTAGTGAGACAAGGAGAACTTGCCTTTATCATTAATAACACATGGAACCAAGGCTATAGCCAACAAAATACGTGTATGATTCAATACTACTTTGAGAAAATGCCACAAAAATCATCCATCATTAACGCTGGGTATTGCTAAAGCCAAGCACTTTGGAAAAAAGAGAAATTAAAGGTCCGAAGAGGAATGTACGGAAGTGAGATAACTCACATACACGCACTTCCGTTTTCGCACACACTTGTTCGCCGGGGGGGATGATCCATCTTGGCCACGAGAAAATATATAATAGAGATCGTAAAAAGTGCAGAAAAGCAGCAGGGGAGCGAGGATCGTTTTAATAAGAATATATGCATATATGGATTTGATCTTTTAATAAAATTGCATGCATATGTGGGAAATTGAACCAATTACATTTTCCAAACATTTTCCTGGTATTACGCGTGACACGTTGTCACGTGGTTTCCTTACGCAATGCACGTTATAAAATTAGTCAATTTTACACCACACGATGTCGCTACGTTTTCTATTATGTTCAGTCGATGGATTGTGTAGAAGTCTCTAGAAATGTAATCTGTCGCCACCCAAAGTTTTTCCTAATGCGTAATTAGTCAATAGGAGATACACCTGAATCGATGTGTTCATATATTCTTTGGTCCATTTTCTCTAAATTATTCAAGTACTAAATTTGAACGCTATCCAATTATATATTTATGTTGCTTCATCTTTTTATGACATACTTCTACTTGCGTTATACTTTTACAAAAAGTTTAGTAACAATGATTTTGTTTGTTTGATTTTTCTTTGTTTCAATATGCAAAATGTTTCACATTAAATCCCCAGCTTCTCTTTATGTTTCGAGAGGAATAAAACCAGGAAATCAGCAGTGTTACATTTTTAAAGCTCACTATAGTGATTTTCTCTTTTTTCAATTTATTAAATGATTGAAAACGATTACTTTTTTTTACAATATTATAATACTATCAATTTATATAAATATCTCATCTATACCCTAGCGCTTTTATAACCAGTTCAAAAACATTAGCATGCTGTTTAACCGATTCTTAATCAGTAGTAATAACGTCACGACAGACAAAGGGAAAAGAGACAGCATACTTTAACATTTTAATTACAGATAGCTGCAGCGCCTTAATATAAGTGGATTTTTTCCTCTTTACAGGACTGATGTGTTTGCTCAAGTATAAGGTCATTAGTACAATTATTACAGTAGTCTGTAATATTTTTTTATTGTGAACCGCATACTCGTGATTTGAATATTACCAGACTCAAACTGAAGGGAGAGGGGAGAAAAGAAAACCTCTTTTAGATAGGAAATCCCCAAACAGCTCACGTGCGGTCGATTTTAATCAAAACATCCTAGTAGATGTTTGGGTTTATACCTAAAAATCTAACCCTGATACGATCTAATCCATCATCACTGGATTGTTTTACGCAACAGACAATAAGACAGACCGATCATGCCGAAAAGCTCCATTCCAGAAAAAATGTAAATAAAGGCCATCTGCTTCAATATGTAAACAGATCACTGGCTCCTCCTATCAGGGCGTTCCTAAGAGTTTGTCCCGCCTCCTTCTGCAGATTCTCTCCTCCTATTGGTCAGAAGCGAAGGCCTGCCTACGTTACGCTTCATTTGTTGCCTCCTACCGGACATTGGGCCGCCCACCGGATCGAGGACAAAAACAATCGGCATCACTCAGTCAGTTAAGCAAAAACAAGAGGATTCACACGACTTTAGATATAATTTTGTTTCACACCGACACGGTCAGCACCAGGGGAGAAATGGTTTCTCCGGTAACAGTGGTGAGTATCCGCCTCAAACCGGCGTTTGACACAAACTGGAATAGTTAAAAACAGTAACGCTAGTTTAGCTAGTTACACGTTAACGACACTTCCGTGGATAACATCTTTATTGTGCCTCTGCAGATGCATGTACTACGACTGCCTCGATTAACTAATTCAGCTGTAATGTTCGTTGAAAAGCTGGTCATATTTATCATCGGAGGGCCAGCGTACATTCTCCTTCATTTAACTGCAAATAAATAGGAACGTCGGTGCGGTAAAATGCTGAACCAGGTGCCCATGAAAATACCCATATATTTTACAGTTTGTATCTGCGTGTGCTTGATAACTTTTTCCCCCTGAAATGTCCTCTCCTTTTTTGGGAGCGACTGGTTGCTTTCTTCTTTCTCTGCTTTTCACGCTCAGACGTTTCTACAGATTTCAGAAAGCACCCACTAACAACGACCAAAACATATCATGTGACGAGCTTTTTTTGTCTTTTTCCCCCCTTTCCTGAACCCTCCGGGAACGCATGCGCCAAGCTTTGCTCCACACTGGCTTTCATCTCCTCTGCTATAGCTGAGCTTTATATAGACTCTTCCTTGCTTTGTCCATCAGCTTCATAATCAGTCTAAGAAGGAATTTCTCCTTTTTGACAAAAACCGCTTCCATGAATAATTGAACCGACCCTAGCATCTCCTTTCTTTAAAAGAGCATGTATGAAATGTTAGCCCATTTGCTGGAGTGTACTGTAACTTGGCCTGTAAACTCTGATGTCTGAGAGCAGCCTGTGTGGAGGAATGCTTGCCACACAGACCAGTTGCCTTAGTGATGAAGATGCTGTGCAGGTCTAGGTTTTGCCTGACTAATATTAAACCAGGGATCCCTGGGCTGCAGTGAAAAGAGATGTAGTTGCACCAGCTGCTATAAAAACACTTTATTTCCCCTCTGGTGTCTCTTAAAGAAATAAAAAGCAACCAAGCAATAACTTGTGCTTTGTGGTCATCCCAAAAATATCTGCAATGATTCAGAATATATATTAGCAGTTTAAACTCAGTTATTTTATATGCATAAGCTTCTAAATGTAGGGCCATTCTTTTATTTCCACATCTAACTTAGGATTTGATGACGACTGCCACACTCAATACCATCTGGTGAAGCAACTGCTGTGTTCATCTCCTTTGCAGATAATGCAGAATAATACAGCCTCAAAGTAGCACAGTTAGTTAGTCCCTTATGTATTTATCATGAAATTTTTCTATTTAGTCCAGTTTTTCTCTTGGTTTTCTTTAAACAGAAAGAAAAAAACACCTGTTAAAAAGTGTCTGTCTGCAAATGACCTCAAGTCATCCTTGGATTAAATCTGCTGTAAGATGGATGGAGGAAAAAACGTGTTGCGTGATGCTCCATAGTAATAACATTGTCATATGACCAAAAATACCAGCTGTGCCTGCCAAGACCATACTTGCACGACAGTTTCCCTCTGCAAAGCTGAGCACACAGGAGTCTAAAGGTCTTTAGATGTTTCTGCGTATCATGTTTTAGAGCCACGGTGACTTCTATATGAGCCAGAGTGGTTGAATAGGTGTCGTCCTGACTGGATGTTTTTCCGTGCTGCGGTGCAGCTGGTTTATGTTTGCTGCTAACAGCTGCCTGTTTCTTCCTGGACTGTAGCTCCGGGCTGAGTCTTGCCTCAATGAAGCTGCTGACAGCTTGACTGCTTATAGATACACAAATAAATGAGCAACCTTTATGTTGCCTTGTTCTTTATGTGGATCTGCTTCCAAACAGCTTTAATTTTCTGTTAAAAATTATTCCTTTTTTATTCCTTGCTTGTAGTGCAGTCAGTAATTAACTCTATAATTGTTTAACAGGGAACAAAAGTACATGTTTACAACCAGGCAGCTGCATGCCATGAAGCACATGTGCAAACAGCTTTGGTTTATAATTTGAGCTACAAAATAGATAAATGATAACAAAATTCTTCTTCCCCTCTCAGATGAAGCAGCATGATTTTTTTTCCTTTTCACCCTTGACGTGGCCGACTATCACATAAGACTATGTCCCTGCAGACACACTGACGCCTCAGTGACTGGTAATGGAGTAGGACACAAGTGAGACTTTACTATGCTGTGCAGCCAGCTCCAGTCTCTGAGCCGGAGAATGAATCCACTCAGCCATTATCTATACTCACCTTTTCCAATCATAATTAAGATGCAAGTCTTAAATGCAACTACTTACAAAAACACTTCTTATCAAAACACCTTTTCCCTTTCTGTTTATGTTTTGTCTCCCTCCTACCTGAAGCCCCTTGTAACTGAACCAAGACCATGAGAGTACACAACCAACAATGGAAAGTAAATTTGAAGAGCACGGGCCAAACATAGCCTGAATAAGACTAAAGGTTATGGGAAGCGGTTACTTCCTCCCATGTCCCTTCCCGCTTCTGTATAACTCCTCAAAACACCAGCCATTTACATGTGTCCCGTTGTCAAACTCAGCTCAGCTATCAGTTAAAACATTTTCACTGAACACTAGTGTATGATACGGTGATAGTTCATAGAGCCATGCTTGAATCCCATCAGAGCGATGTAATATGTCATGTTCTCATGTCATTTGCCCGAGGAGCTGTTAGAGACATGGTTGTGATAGTCTGAAAGTGCTGCCAGTCTTGTCTCTTTTCCTTGGTACCCATGTGGCCTTGAGATGATAGGTTTGCCACATGCTCTGTTTGACAAAGTACACAATGGAGAGGATAAGATGACCTTAAAAATTCATCTCATTGTGCTCTTCAAGAGTCTGATAGTGTTGTTAGTGGAAATGTAAGCAAAATATTTCAGATTATTTTATCCATTCAAGTCCCAAAATACCTGGAATAGCGAAGTTATCCTGCTACATATTTTAGGTTTCTGTGAATAGACTGGAACAAGAAAAAGATATAATCTGTAGTCAAAACTGTAGGAAACATTCTCTAACTAACTTGGGAATATATCTGGGAATTAATTTTTTTAGTCGTAGAGCAATATTCAAAATGAAACATCTGGCAAACCAACACCAGATGATAATCTGAGTGATTATGAAGTCACACAGGACACCAGGGCGTATCTGCTCCAGCCAATCCAGAGTCCCAGTTACAGTCAGAACTTAATCATACAGAGGTGCTGGAGCCGGTGGGGTTGAGCTGAAAATCTGTCCTCGCTTTTTCCTTTTGTTGCAGTTTTGTCTACAGAAGGCTGAACACATGGGGACATTTTAGCTGACTTTTCCAGAGAAATGTTTAAATGTGCATTTGCTGGATTCTTTGGGGAACAAGTGAATGAACCGATGCAGCGTAATAACAACAAATGAAGCAACAGTTCTTCCTTTACTTTGTCTGAGCATGAATGTGAGGGAGTGGTAACCAGTGTGTTGCCTTGTTGTTGTGCTGCTGGTTGTTATATAAGGTAAACACGGGCAGGAATGGGGCTGTTTAAATACTGTATTTAATCCTGTACTGTAATTTGGTACTCTTTTTTATTGAGCAGTTGTGCAGTCAGGAGCCTGCTGTTCCTCCCCTCCTCCAGGAGGGTGAAGCGCGTGACCTAGAGTAACCCCTCATTCCCTCTCACCGTCTGTCGGCTGCTGCTCTTCCACTCTTAAACCCGGCCGTCATCCGAATGTTGGCATGTCCATCTTGCCTGGAACCTCCCTGTGCTTCTTTTCCTGCATCCCACTCATTTACTTCGTCCTGAACTCTGCAATCAGGATGACATCCTTTGCCTCATTTACCGCAGAGTGTGTGTGTGTGTGTGTGTGTGTTAGTGTGTGGAGAGGAATTCAAGATTGTCACTGGAGATCTGCGGATCAAATCAGCATCTGCTGACGAGTCTTTTCATACATCTTCTGTTTCACTTTTACCCCCCTCCCTCCCTCCTGACTTTGCTGCCTCACCCTCATCCTCCTCACCTCTCCTCCACTGATCGCAGCGCTTGTGAAAACGGATTCCCCTTTCCAAAGACCTTCTGGCTTGAGAATGATTCCCTGAGCCTTTGCTGGGTGGTAACTCCTTGCGTGTTTTTGTGACCCTTCTTGGCCTTTTCCGCCTGTTTGGACAGAGCGAAACACGTTTGCTATCACAGTTGAAAATGAAAACTTTAGCCTGTAGAAGCTTCACACTTGTCAAGAGCTCCAAGAAGTAGGAAAAAAGATAAGTGTGTCAAATAGAAAAAAAGTGGGTTTTTTGTGTTTCTTCCTCCATGGTTTAAACCACAAACCATGTGCTTGTCTGGCGGCGATGCATTCATAACTCCACAAATCAAGCCTGAAGGTTGTTTCGGTTTTACAGTTACTCCATGATTTTTTGCTAATGTTTCCTCTTTAAAGATTTCCTGTAGCTCTCACACACAAGGATCTGTTTTATGTGATGATTCATCTCCAACAACCATATACCTTAATAACCTGGCAGAGAGACAATAGCATCAGATTTCTAAAGTAACAGAACAAACAAGCCCAGCTGGTGATGACTCAGCCGGTAACGTACATGTCTGATCTACTTCCAGGTAAAGAGTGAAGGTCCTAAACTGGTGCCGTTCTTCAAGGCCACCTGTGTGTACTTCGTCCTGTGGCTGCCCACCTCCAGCCCGTCCTGGTTCAGCGCCCTCATCAAATGCCTGCCCATCTTCTGCCTGTGGGTCTTCTTACTGGCCCACGGCTTCAGCTTCCTCGGTGCTCATGCCAGTGCCCGCAAGATCCTGGCCGGCCTCATCTTTTCGGCTCTGGGTGATGCTTTTCTCATCTGGCAGGAGCAGGGCTACTTCGTCCATGGTGAGAAAAAAAACTTTACACTGATCCTTGGGACTTTTTAAGAACAGGATGATTACTCATCTTTGCTTTATTTTTTTATAGTTTTGATCATCGTTGCTTAAGGTCATTTACAAGTCTTGTATTCAGGCAGTGCGAAGAACAAAGAAAGAGCAAATCAGGAAGTTTTAAATGAACCTGCTGTGTCAGAAAAATGAAAACAGGGAAAAGAAAACGCAGAATGAGGAAATCGGGTTCCCAAACTGTCTGTTATGCAGACTCTATATTCCAGATTTGACACACAATACTTTGTGGAATCAGTCTTCAGAGCAGCTCAGAAAGAACATTTTCATTTGTTATGCAAATGTTTGATGTAATTGAGATCTCAGAAAAACCGACCAAATGCTGGAAAAATGTTAGAAACTTAGTTATGATCAGCTCCTTCGTACTTTATTGGATATTTTGATTAAAAATTTCATTTATTATTTCTCGCAGAAGATTTATTTTACTACAAATGCACTGACATGGATATTTTTGGACTCTCCTGGTCAACATTTCTGTTGGTCTGGAGTCAAATGAGCAGAAAGTAACTTCTTCTCTTTCAACATTTAAAAGATAAATAAACAAATGTTGGCTACAGAACAGCTTAGTGGCTCCTGTTTTTTTTTTTAAAGAACAGGAGCAGAAAATGGTGCAGGTCAATCTGAGGTCATTTGAGGATCAATAGACCCCTCCAATGAAATAGTTCACAGGATAATTAAATGGCAAATCAAACCCCAGTCTGAGCTTTGGTGCACCACTCTGCTATCACCTTTCTCCCATCCTCACCACCAAGTCTTCAGCCCTCCCTAACTAAGACTGATCACCTACAGAACAAAGCAGAAGCTTTTTGCAAGAAAAATTGCTTAAAAACCCCCAAAGTAAACCAGAAACATGCATGTTGGCTTTAAAACAAAAGTTTAGATTTTTTTGCACAGAGGGTATTGCTAAGCACAAACTGTGAGTGATATCCAAATATTTCTAGTCTCCTTTTTTAAAATTTTGTTTTGAAATTAAAGGAGACTTTAACCTCCGGGGACTCCGGCTTTACTTTGGCTTACATTAGAGATTTCCTCTGTTGGGGTTAGGAGGGACCAATAAATAGAAATTCATGATTTTTGGATTATCCCTTTTTAGTGATTATACATATTTTATTATGTACGATGTAGATATATGTACATATACATACATAATTTTAAATTGAAAACCAAAATCTCCTCTGACACCAACAAATTACAACGTAATTGTTTCAGGTTTAGTTACACACAATTTATGGTGTAGACGACCAAATATGTGACGTCCCAGTGTGAGGAGGCTCGGTCTCAGGAGGTTAAATGAGTGATTCCTCTTTAAC
>JAVQJG010119283.1:0-23486 GCA_036024015.1 Craterocephalus amniculus
GGTGTAACCTGAACTCCTTCGAGAGATATTTAGATCTAGTCGCGATCAGCGTACATCCAATATAATGGGAGTGAACAGGACAGGTTCCGCAGCCTCTATAAAGGCAATTTCTGTATAATAAGGCTGTGCGAGCTGGCCCCATTCACTCCCATTATATTGGACGTACGCTGATCCCAAGTGGATCTTAATATCTCCTGAAGGATTTCAAGTTACACCAAATCTGTCTGGGTGAGTAAATGATCATATTTCATGCCAAAAAATAGGTCCAGGTCGCAAAATACCGATCTTCTCCTTTAAGTCATTAAATCTGTGGAATCAAAAAATCTAAGTCTAGTTGCAAAGAACTGAGTATGCAAAGTCAGCATATTTCTTTTTAAATTGGGCTGTGTTATGAGATACAGAGCCTTTGAAAGTAATATTAAACTCCTCAGGCTGAACATCTCATGGTGAGGGCCTTTTTCCTTGTCCCTCGCAGCCTCTAGCCACCCTGAGCCATCCCAGACTCCCCGCCTTTCTGTAAATAGCAGGGAAGGCCTTTCATGTTCCACGCAGCCAGGCTGTGGTCTAAACCTGGGAGAGCTAATACACAAAACAGCTGTCTGCATGGAAATACGCCGACAGGGATGCTTTGGGCTCGCAAGGAAAGAATGCGGCATCCTTCCTAATGGGAATGTTGGCAAATGGGGAGGAGGGACAGCTCCTGTAGTCAAACCAAAATACTTCCTTCTCCGTTTGGCCTAAATCTGACTCCAGGGTTAGCCGGAGTGCCTTTGTGCGGTCGGATTTAGAGTTTTCCAGAAGCAAAACTCATTGAAGTGCTGTCCAATTAGGAGCGTCCTGGCAGAGGTTTCAGAGGTGGCCAGAAATTGACTTGGTATAAATATTCTCTCAGTTGTGCTAGAATAAAGCATGCCCCAGTTTGAGTTCTTCTGACAGTCGGCAAACAAAGCTTCTGGATGGTCGCGGTGCTGCAGAGTCGTGACAGCTGAAAATGTGGTCAACCAAGCATCAAGGCTTTGCTGCGCCACCGTGTGAAGTTCTGGCCAGTGCATCAGTGACGTTGCTTATTGCTGTGTGTTTGCTGAGCACGTTGTCAGGTGGAGCATGTTCACCCCTCTCCTGGAAGTGTGTGACCCAGAAGGCGCATCTACAATCAGAATTCAGGGCTCCTGCTGCCCCTGGCGCTGTTTCTCCGACCAGCAATTCCAGGTAGCTTTATTTGTTTAATCAGCATGATAATTGTGCCTGTGGAAGCCTGTTCTCACATCAGTTCCAATTATGCACCAGATCGTCTCCAATGTTGGCGAGAAAATAGGCAAAATATGGAAAAGATGGCCTGGATTCAATGACGATCGCAATATGGACCATGAAGTTTTTGGATTGGAGGGTGAGTTCTAGCATGCTAGATTTAATGGTTCGTCTGTCCTTTGAACTTGATTAACTGGTGTCTGTGAGGTTTTACCAGGAGAGGCAGCATGGTGATGTCTGCTGAGGTGCGACACCAAAGGAAAAAAATACCACGGGACTCTAATATTGGCAAACTTTGGTTTTTGCTCACTTTCCCTGTAACAGATTCCGCTCTTAAAACTGCATTTCCCACCAATATATAGACTACGGCCACAACCATTCAGAACCAAACAGGGGTGCATTTATAATTGTTACCCTTAATAACAATCACATCAAACTAGCTCTACACACTATCCGAAGAGACTCAATGACATGACACCTTAGTCAGTCGCTTAAACCATCACAACCAGTACTAATAAAGCAAAATACTACTTCTACTTCTTCCCCAATCTCCCCCTGTCCTCTTGGTTAGTGCCAGCCATAATGAAGCACACCAGGACCTTGTCAGCAACACTGATGGGTGTTTCTATGACTGTGCTGATCAACAAAGTCCCTCAGAGAGAGACAGCGAGTGGTTAGAAATAAACCAAAACCTTACAGAAGTTAAACTCAATCAGTGTATTAACCAGCTAAACAGGATTCATCTGTAGAGGATCAAAACATGTACAAAAAACAATGAAATACAATAAATGAATGGCTTCATGGTGTCTGTATACATTTGAGTGTGTAACGTGAAACTGAGCACCTGCTCAGTGAAGGGGTGTCTGCATCTCCCTCACGGTGTCAGGGTTGTACATTTTAGATTTTTTTCTTTCTGACAAATCTTGCTTAGTTGGAGCCTGACAGCCTTACTTGTAACAGAGAAGGGCTGCTTGGTTCCCATTGCTCATTTAGAAGAAAGAGTCTAGAAATTTACAGAAAAAACAACAAAAAAAACCCCTTCCTTCAGGTCATCACCTTTATTTTTCATTACGAGAAATGTAGAATTGACAATAAGGCACATAAAAGCTGTTGTTATTCAGAAACACTTGGTTGAGCTCCATGCTTACACATTCGACTTGTTTTTCGGCCTGTTTGGTGATGTTTGAGTCATAAGCAGGATATTAAACTCAGTTTAAAACTTGTAATCCTGGTGGTTGTGAATGTGTTTCCATCTGTAGTGCCACTGAGTTTGGAGTCACACAACAAACTCCTGCTTTTGGCAGCTACTTTCTTATTGGTAAGTAGATCAACTTCAAACCCAGTTTGTATCCAGAACATATAATACTGTTCTTACCAGTTCTAATACATATGTTACTACAGCGTGAGGTGAACAGCAATGCATGGCATGTTGCACTGTTATCACCACAAACAGGCAAAATGCAAAAGCACAATAAGCTAAGCATTTTCCATAACCCATGTCTTGTATAGCCACTTTCAGAAGCAATAACTTAATTTTTTGTATGACTTTTACAGTATTATCCCATTGATGTAGAGGAGATTCTGGCCTCTCACCAGACTGAGTATTTGTTTATGCACAGCTTTTCCTGTCCCATCATAGGACTCAAAAGTACAAGCCTTTTCAGCTGCTCTCTTGTTCATTTGCTGCCATCTTTTTGATTGTATATCTGTCACATGACCATTTCCAAACTTTGGCTGCCAAAAAGATGGCTTAACATTTGACTTGAAGAAACTTTGTGACAGTATTCAGAAGAGATTATGAAGCATGGACCATTATGAAGAAATGTCTCCAATTTAGTCACGGCCATCCAACGGACCTAAAGGTTTGTAGTTTATTCAGATGCATTTTTGTTCCTTCTACATGTCTTGACAGCAGCCTTTTCAAACAAGTCATTTTAGTTTAGTCTTTTAGTGAATTTTACAAGTATGAGCAGTAGTTCTTTGGCTTTTGCAGGTTCTTACAGAATTGCAAAGTCTGATCTTGGGGTGAAGTTGCTGGGACTGCGGAAAAACAGTTTTCACCACACATGGTTTTAATTAAATAACACAATGTGGCAGGCTTTGTTTTATCTGGGGTCATTTACTTAATCCGAAGACCTTGAGAGGGCAGGAAAGAAGAATTCATCGTTCTTTTGTCCAATATAAAAACCCCTTGGGATTATAAAAGGCCTTTTACCACTGTAGGGTTAACAATTAGCGTATTTTCATGCATTGTAACTGCACTACTTCTAACAAGTGGATGCTTCAGTCTGGTACCTTTCTTATGTCGCTGGCATAGCATCAAACAACTTAATTTGCTGCTGAACATCTCCCTTCAAAGATCAAAGACGAAAACAAAATACTCCCATAAAGTGGAACTAACTCATTTTTTCTAATTTCTCTGCAGAATTACATGTTCTTTGAGATGAGCTGAGCTGCCGTTAGTAACACATCACTCAGACCAGCTGCCACAAGAAACAAAGGGTACAAAGATGGACCATGGAGAAAAGAAAGCAGAAAGAAAGAGTGGAGCAGAGACCCAATGGGACTTAAGCTTCAGGATCCATTCATGAAATGACGTGACATTAAACCAACTTTAGCAGCAGATGCATATTTAACATTTATTGCTATATTCCATCAGGTGTACATCCAATGGTGTTTCTTCCCTTTTGGCACAAACACCTGCTTCCATCATCATGTGACCACATGCACACAGTTCTTCCAAAAAACTAACCCCCCTCTCCAAAATAAAAATGCTGCCCAGGATAAAACCTGTCACAGACCTGCATCCTCGACCCAGTTTCATTTCCTGTATGACCGACAAGAAAAAGACCCGTTTCAGGATGCCCATACACATTGGCCAGGGGCCTTAAAGCAAAGCCCTTCCCGTGGATTCTTCAAAGATGGAGCATAGACAGAACAAACAGAGGAGACATGTTGGAATCAAGGCCAGGCACACTCATTCAGGCAGCTTGACAGTTCATTCTTAAGATGGAGCTTGAAAAACAACCTTCTGCCCAGCACAGGATGGTCCACTTCTTTCAAGGTTCAACTTCAAAGTCAAAGACTCGTTTCTGATTCACCAACGATTCTGAAATGGACTGTATATACAAATATATTGTACACAATACCTGTTCTAGCTCAAAATGGCCAGAGGAAATGTAATTAAAATACAGCAGTGTAATAAAATATTCTCCACCTGCGACCCTGTTTGAATCCCAATAAAACTGATTTAGACAGATGTATTACTGCTAACAGTAGGTGTGATGTCCTGCTTGGCAATAAAAAATAAAAAAATGAAATAACATTTTGTTTTACATCAGGCTAATATGGTTGTATTTTGTATCAAGTACACTTTTTCAAAAGAAGATGACCACATCAGACAGCACCAGTCACGCAGCCTCCCTCTGGTGGCAAGTTAACACATGTTGCAACTTGCACAAAGTGAAAAAAAAAACAAAAAAAAACAACAAAAAAAACAAGCAGATAAAGTCTGTTTTTATCCGTTTGATTTCAAACATTTCACTCTACAGGATGGTTTGCTCTTCTGCAGACAGGTTTTCTTCTCTTTTCCAATTTGATAGAAAATGGGAATGGTCTTCTGGCCTCTGTTACTGACTTTAGCTCCGTCCTCCTGTTGCACAGTGCCAATCCACGCGGAGGAATCCTTCCATGGACTTGTCCACCCCCCACAACACGGCAGATATTCATACAAACCTACATAACACAATAACACACCACATGATTAGACCGTGCACATCAGAGACAATCAGCCTTGTTCACAGCGAGTGCTGAAGCAACAGTTCTTACTCATTTCAGAGCTTCTCTGTGCGAGGGGTTAACGTCCGCCACTAGCATTCACCAGACCATGGAAGTCTTCCCATGCTCTGCAACCAGAGGAACACACAGTGCATCATCATTCAAAGTAAAAGACTACTTCCCATATTTGTACATTTTCAGTGCAGTAACTACTCTAAAATCACATCAAATATAAACACCTGGCAAATAAAAACTTGTACAGTGTTGCTGACATGATCTGATCTATTGTCTTTGCTTCTGTTTTTCAATGACAGATGAAAGCACTTATGAAAAGTTTTGCCTTCTTTGCTTACGATTTTAAGTCTTGGTTCATTAAAACAGAAAACCCAGTCCAAAAAGAGGTTACCCAAAAATAAATAAATATTGAAAATTTATACACACATTTCAATTAGTCTTACATCATACTTTCTAAATATACAACATCAAATCACTAAGAAAATTTCAAACCAATTGCCATTATCTAATCAACTCATAAAACACAAATGAGTAAAAATATCAAATAAATCATTCAAAAAAGAAAATTGCAACTCTATATCAGCGTATAATGATAGCTGCTTTCAAATTTAATGTGAGAAACAATCACAATATTACAAAATGATTCTCTTTGAAGCAAAACGAAAACAAGACGGTTTCAAGCTTCCATTGCCTCTCCAGAGAGAAAAACTTGATGTGCATGCAAATTTGTGAAAAGTGTTGAGGACAGAGAAAAGCTTAAGAGAAAATAATAAAACATGGAGACATACATACTTAATGCTGTCTGTGTGTGTCTTGTACTCCATGATGGTGTTGGGGGGAAGGTTTAAGACTCGGCGTAAGGTGTCTCTGATGCGAGCTGTGGTTGCCTGGTCACTTGCTGTTTTGTTCCAGATGGAAATTATGTCCTCCTGATGGGGAAAAAAAACAAATAAAAGAGGTATGTGTGAGTGTGATGGGATCAGGCAGTCACATGCAGCAGGTGTGATTCTGTCAGTGACCTTACCTGGAAGCGTACTGACACTACAGCACCGCAGATCTCCTCTCCTACCATGAACTGCTCCCCCAGCATGGCCAGGATTAGATTCTCCCAGCACCGAGATGCCAGACCTTTCCTTAAACGAATGATCCACTTCCCACCCATCTTGTTGGCATCATCCTAAATACAAGTATGTCAGAAATGTTTTTTTTGTTTTTTTTAGTAATGAAGACAAACAGACTAAATGTTAAATGAGATTGTCTGTCAATATTCTAGCATGAAAAGTTAACAGAAAATGCACACACCTCCCACATGGGTTTGATTCCTTCTTTGAACAGGTGGAAGTCACTATGGCCTGTCAGGTCCCCAGGTCGGATCATGTGACTATAGAAACGCCAGAACTGCTCGACCTTAACAAAACCAAGGAATATTTGCAATGACATTGATTATCTGCAGCAGAATGAGGCAGAAACATATCGACTGAATCTAGCTGAAATTATGGAAAAAGGCCATGAGGAGTGACAGACCGAGGCAAAACTTCCAATCTGTTTGATGTTCTGCTCGTAGCTCTGAGTGCTGGCCGGTCTCCCTGGGGTGCGTCTGGAGTACCAGAAAGTGTAGTTGTACTGAAGAGGGTGTTCTCCTGCCCCAGGAACCACCATCTGCCAAAACAAGGAAACACCTCAGCTCTAGCTGCAAATACATGAGTCAATCCTTGTACAGGGTTTAAAAATAAACTCTTCCAGTGACTGAGAAGCCTTACTTTTTTCTTGCTTGTGTTCTGATCTTTGTCGTCGTCCTCGGCTTTTTCCTTTTCATTGTCTTTCGGTGAGCTTTGGTCCTGGTCGTGATCTCCACTGTCATCATCTTTGAGCCTGGATTTGATGAAAACAATTAAACCATGACATGTTTGCATAGGTCTAAAACACAATTTAGGTTTAAGTCACAACTCTGGAAAACATTTTCAGACAAGTTACATTTCTGTGAATTGCTACAGAGGGCCCTTTATCAACTTTATGGTGACTGTTGAAGCAGAAATCAGTGATAGAGTTGTTGAGATTAGTTACATTAAATTTCCCTTCAATGGAATAAAAGATTTTTATTAAAAACTGAAACGCTCAAGAAAAGCTAGCCGCTAACTGTAACTTTGCGGATAGGAGCATTCACAACTGGCTGGAGAGTTGTGCAGCTTTAAGCTAGCAGAGCCTGATTAACTGGAAATTATCCGTCCTTTTCCCCCATGTGGCCTTCAAATATAAAGACAAAAAGTTATACACTTGTGTACATATCCAGCTTAGCTACTCTGGTCTTTAATAACGGCCACTTTCTCCAAATATGAGACCAGTCATCAACTCCTGTTCGAGGGCCGTGGGAGACCAGTTTGAGCCGGACCTGCGCGCGCCGTTTCCCGCCTTTCTACTACTACTCCCACACCGGGGATTAGGGGCCTGCTCCCATCTTCAGCTAGGCTAAGCTAAAGCTAACAACACACATCACTGCCCCGTATAAACCACTAACTACTGACAAATCTGGCTTTATTCCGTTATAAACGCACTAGTATGCCCAAACTTTGTCTCACGTGGATCCATAAGCGAGCGGAGTATGCAGCAGCATGCTATAAAGCTGACACACCTCTCATTAAACACGCAGCTCAGCTTTCCCTAACTTCCCCTCGGTGTATTTGCGGATGCGCCTGTTAGCTCGCTCTCTGGCTCACATCCTACGGAAAGTTATACTCACGCGTCAAATTTGTTGTTCATTATTTTCTAGGTAGGAGTTTTTCGGAGTCCGATCACAGCCTCCTGAATTCCGCAGGAACGGCGACGCGCAGTAGTGACACGTGGACGCGCATGCCGTGTGATGAGCTGGAGAGGTCAGGGGTGACTCGAGCTCCATTCAAATATATTAACATGAACTAACCGAAAATGTACACTCAGCAGAACATTACATACAAAAAACAACATTATAAAACCAAATATCAAAACCAACTTATGTTGGAAGATTTTATTATTTTCCTTCCAAGATTTTATGAATTTATTATTTCCAAACACAATAAATAAACAGGACAGTACCACTGATCAAATAATCAGAGCTTTTCTTAAGTCTGGTAACTGAACTCAGGCTCTGGTGAGTGATCAGAAACCAAGGGACTTTAGTTCACAGACATGGGTGCGAGCTGGCAGACACACACTGCCGCACATGTGCAGCTTCAAAACAAAGAAGAATAGCGGCTTCTTCGTTTGAACTGGCTCCCTCTGATGTGCCGCTTTCCTCATTTCAGCCCCTTGCTCGCCATCTCTTCCTGTGCAAACTTCAAACAGTGGCTCTGTTCAGGTCCACGTAGAGCTGTTGGCATGGTCTGGGGGACGAAGGGGGAGGTTGAGGGTGAGGATGGAGTTGCAAACTGAGGGGACTTCTTTTGGTCGAGCTTGCCAACACTGTTAGCTAATTTGTGGATAAGGGACTATAAAATCCCTGAGTTGCAAAGTAAATATGAAGGATAGTGTATGGGTGAAAATCTATGGCATGGTGTGGTGTGGTTTGGTTTGGTTGGCTCTGCTGATGCGGACCATCCCCTTATCCCCCGCTCTCCCAGCCTCTGTGAGGAACTTCATGAGAGGACTCTTTGTTCTGGGCCGGCAGGCGCACCAGTGAGTGAATGAGCGAGAGCAGCGGCGGTCTTCTTCAGTGGCGGCTGTTTGTTTACACCAGCCATTCCCGTCATACTTGATTAGCAGGCCAGCCCACCGACAGCTTCTGATCTTCTAATCGGCGATGAGTGTGTAGCTGCAGAGAAACCTCAGCGGTCCCTCCCTGCCTTCTCGTGGTACATATGTGTACACACAAACACAGTCACGGCCTCTGCAGCGGGTGCGGAACGGGTCGTTTCATCGCGGGCCAAGAGGCACAGGGAGGTGAAGGTGACGTCAACGAAGCAGCAGCAGTCCCAGAGAACTAGGTTTGCATCACAGAGATGTGAGAAACCTGCCGCCCAGAGACAGACAAGACAAGACAGAGGGATTATTCAGTGGTGCCATCTTCTGACGACAATCATTAAATATAAGCAATGCACGTATGCAGTGCCATGTTCTGGCTTGTCCTTGACGTAGGATATGCATTCAGTGCAATACCAGCTCTCGACAATTTTGAATAAAAATCCTCCTTATTTGATATATTAAGTGCGCAGACAGGAGGCGCTACCTGAAATCACTTTATAATTTTTTTGTTTTTAGATCATGATGTAAGATATTGCAGCTTAAACAATGATCATTATAATTTAGTAATGATTAATGGATTAAATTGTTGGTGAAACACTGCCAACTACAATTCTACTGTATGTCTTTAATATTGTTGAAGAGGGTTATATGAAACCTAAAATATTAAATGTGATATAAAAGAGACAACTAACCTTCACGTTTGAATAAATATTCAAAGTTAAAAAAGTGATAAAAATAGACCAACCAACCTCCCGAATGGATCTCCCGAGCCTTTCCTGACTTTTCACTACTTTCCTGAAACAGAACAAAGTCCACCGTCATCTTTGCCATTTTCAATAAAAAACAGAAATTATGCCATCATCTACATACGCCATCGCTCATACTTCTTCTTGCTTCTTTTTGAACAAATAGTTGTACAGATTTTATTCTATTACTTATCATTATTATTCGTATCTATTACTCTTTTATTCCAAATCAAACAAACATTCATCCATTCATCGCTAAAGTCCCATTGACTAACTCAAAGAAGAAGCGAACCTGTGTATCCTGCGAGCCAGGCTGATGGTGAAGTTTGCTGAGCAGTCTGGCTGATAAGTGGACGGCACGACGGTGTAACAACCCGGGGGAAGCGAGCAGTCCAAACTGACCTCCTGTGTATAACAGTGGGGGGTGCAACTGGACACAGGGTCATCATCCCTCATGACGGACTGTACCGATCGCCCCTCCGGTACCTGGACACATTAAAATCAGACTCATAAAGTTCAGTCTCCACTTCTGAATTTGCTGAAACAAGCAGCGGAAATGTAAGGGTGACTGGATATACAGGGTACACTTTACTGCAGAATGGCTACAACTTTTATCTAACACTGATATTTCCTTTAATGTGCGAATGACCTTATAAATGTGGAAGCCAATCGGGTGCAGGTCAGTGTCGGGGCGGCTCTGGTGCAGAGAAATCCTGACATTTACAGCCGATGTCCCTGCTGGCTCATTGCTCACTGTAAAAGGGAAGCAGGGGTTCTGCCAGTGAGACAGGAAGTTCCTGCTTCCTCCGGCCGTGCTTCCCTCCACCCAGGAGCCCCGGAAGTAACTGGTGTCCCATTCGACATCTGTGGTCGGTGGCAGTGAAGGTGCTGGGCTTTTCATGGCACTGAGGGGGACAATAACTATGTCATGCACGAGTTATGCAATCAGATATCATTTCTTCCTACTCATGCAGGGAAAAATCCACCTCCTGTAAAAAAGTGTCTATTTTTAAAGGTTAGTTTTTGTTTAACATTATTCCTGTCGAGGCATTTCTACCTGAGGGATGTGGGATAGGAGGAGAAGACCCTTATGAGGAAGTGGGCCTCGGCTCCTGGCTGGTAAGTGCTGGGTATAACAAGGTAATGTCCGGGCTCCAGCTGCCGGGGAAGGACCACCTCTCTCTCATAGGCATGGCAGTGCGTAGAAGCCCAGGGAGGTTTATTCAACATCCGGCTCAGATTGAAACGCTTCTTCTCCACCTGGTGAGAATTATTTGTCATGAAATAAGATACAGGGCCGGTCGCTGCAGCATCTGTTTAATGAAAATGACTAAACAAACCTTCCACATGTGCAGAGCGATGGCTTGGTAATGCTGGTGCTTTATATTCTTGCTGTCTTCAAGTGGCGTTTGTGCGTATTTCGCTGGATTTCTCAGTTTTCTATGCTGCAGCAGGGATACCAGCACCTCTCCTCTCTCGCAAACTTTGAGCCAAAACTTGGGATTGCTGCCGTAGCTGCTGCTGTTCCGACTTCCGCCAGCAGAGTGCCTTTTCACCCACCGAGCAGCCAGCTGATGATGGTGCGTCAGGAGTTTTCCTGTGACAGTAATGAATGGAAAGAGGTTTGATAGAATAAAATTTGCCACCAAGCTGGTCCGAATCTGACACTAATGGTAGAAAAGCTCTTAAGCTGAGCAAAGTAATAACCAGTATAAATGCTCCTCAAGTGTCCCTCTTCACTGATGGGATATCCCACTGTGATGTCATCAAAATGGGACAGGAACTCAGCCTTATCCAGCCAGAATTCCCCCTCAGCTAACCTGGATTGTAGGTCTGAGGCGCAATCAGGGTCAACAGAACTCCAACCAGCACCACTGCAGAGACATAAAAAACCACAGTTATATTAAAAAGATACAAACATAAGTATAATTTCATTTTCTAAAAATCCTTCTGAAATCTTAATGAAAAGAAACAGATACAAACAAACATGTTGCATTTTTTTAACTATTAACTTTCTCTCCCATGTCTGTCAATTTCCTTTAAAGGATATAACTCCATGAAAATGTTGGTGGGATGTAAATGTCCACAAATAAACACATTCATATGTTGCATGAAGTCATAATGTGTTAATAAACTGAGATTATTATGACAAAGATGGATTATAGGTATTTAAATGGGTTCACCATTTTCAGAACTGTAGATGGCATCAACCTCATATCTATGTGGTCAATCCCTTCACATTGGTTTATAAATATAGATCTATAAATATAGATCTGCTATGGGCTCATATTGAGGTTATAGCTCGATGTTAGATTCATTTATTCATTTATTTATCTATTTTTTTCTCGTTCTTTTATATCTATCTATCTGCTTACAATAAAGCCAGATAGAGTCAAGTTCAACTTAATATTTAAAGGACCTATACTTGATATTACTTTAATCTTTCTAAGAAAAATGGTTTCTACACAGTATACTATGCGGTAAAAGGGGGGAGTCGGACTTACTCCTTTTAAGTATATAAAAATGAATGACATACTGATTGCGAATATGAACAAGTCCAGGACATTTTAGTTAGCGAAAGCGGCTAGTTTTTAGCTTTGACGTGACGCTCTTTCTGCCAATGGGGTTAACTTCCGTGACTAACCGATTCCCTATGGGAACGCTCTTACTGGCTGATCGGAATCTGGAAGTTAACCCCACACCAAAACAAAATAATTAGACTCTTTTGCTAACTAAAATGGCCTGGACTCGTACATACGCGCAATCAATGAGTCATTCATTTCTATGGACTTCCCCCCTTTACCACATCATATACTGTGTAGAAACCATTTTTCTTAGAAAGATTGAAATAATATCAGGTATAGCTCCTTTAAGTTCTAAAATCTTTTAATAGTGCCAGTCATCATGTAATAAACAACACTTTTTAAAGCACGATTCTAATACTTTCCAATCCATGAGCCTAAACACTGGGTGTCAGAACTGATTCAGGAATAACACTGACAACAACAAATCTTCTACCTCCAGATCCACTCTCCTCCCCAGCAGCACCGTCCCCAGGGGTTTTTGATCCTGAGCAGCCGCACTTCACTTCCTGACACTCTCTTCACGTCCAACCACTCCATCACGATCAGTGCGTGGTGCTGACCCAGCTCGCTGACACCTTAATCAAGTGAGAATGTAAGCAGGTGATTTGGCACAGGATTACTGACTCTATTATCTGCAGGGAGCCGCTTGTCTAACCTGCAGGGGTGCTGTGAGTGGAGCAGCTCAGTGCACAGTCATCTTTCACATCAGACAGAAGGTTCAGGTCAAATTTTTTCCTCCTCATCTGACCACTGTCCTGCTCTGTTTGCTCTTCCTCTGCTGGGCCCGATACTCTCAGGCTCCAGTGCTCGGCTAGACCACCCGTCAGATCCACCAAGGCTTCAGAAACCTGCCCGGCCCACAGCTGCTCATAGGAACCATGAAGCCTGGGGAGGAAATGGGATTTTCAGACATCAGCAAACTTGTTAAGAAGAATAAGAGAATAAGAATAAAAAGAGCTGTATTGCAATTGTACATGTAGTACACAAACTAGGAATTTGTCCTGATCTATGCTGCCACATTTAACAGAGTTACACACACAAGACAAGGCAAAGATAAAATAGATTGAAGATGAAAAAGGTTTAAAATAAACAATGAACAGTTTGGGAATGTTGCTGGAAATGTACAACAAGGTCAGTGGAATAAACGGTGAAAACAGATTTTCCTGTATCAAACGTCATGGTTGAACTGTAAGATATAAAGGGGAAGTTCCACAAGCGCAGGCCACTTACTTTGCATAAGCCTTTTCCAACAAGGCTACCCAGAAAGCAGAGGGGGAGTGGCACCGTGAGAAGCTGAGGGCAGAATTGATACAGGGCAGCCGATCGTCAACCGTCACCTCTGTCCAGTGTCCCTGCTGCCAGAAGCGAAACTGAAAGGAGCCCCTGTACCTGCTGTCACCCCACTGGGGCTGATCCAAAGGCAACACCTGCACACAACCCAGAGACACAGCAAGCACAACATAAAGCCTGGGTGGCAGATCCTGCACAGTTATTAGGTAGATAAGAAAACATCTGTTTGTTTACCTTGTTTAAAAGCTGTTGGTTCTTGAGTAGGAAGGTGCATGCACACAGAAACCAGCAGTCTCCTAGCAGACCTTGCTTTGCATGTGCCAAGTTGATGTTGGAAGGGAAGAGGACTGGTGACTGGCAGATGTCCTGCAGATATGAATTCATATAATTAAAGTATAATACAGTCTTTCAAACACAGCATTCAAATAAAAAGAAAATCCACTAAAATGATTATTCCGTCCATTATGTAAAATCTGACAGACAGCGGGTATCTTTCATCATCAAATCAGTCAGCTGGCATGGAAATTCCCCCAAATAGACTGGGAGGCCGTACCTGTGACAGGTAATACAGCTTAAGATTTCCAAACACAATATGTAAACATTACATCCTCATCGGCATAAAACATTCAAGGAATTTCCAGCGTTTTTCCAGCCTCTTTCCTCGGCTCTCTAACCTGCGGACGCTCCCACGTTATGTTTCCCTGCAGCCTGGTGATGGGCGTGGAGCTGTCGGAGAACAGGGATGAATCTTCACAGGGGAAGTCCAGATCCTCAAACAGAGCTGCACCTGAACCCTCAGCCGTGCCCTCTTCTTTCATGGCTCCAGCTGTGTCAGCAGGTCAGCCAGCTGGCACCATCATCAGTGTTTCTGACTTATATTACACCTAGACAGAAAAACGTAGCCGCATTACACATTAAATTTGGCATATGTCCCCGTAAACACAGATATAGGCGATTTGATTTTAAAAGAAAAGCTATATGAATTAGTTTCCATACAACCTTTTTGTGTAGAGTTGTTAATAATGTGGCTCTAGCCTATAATTCTCCGTCTTACCTTTCTTCTCTTTCAAGCATCTCTCCCCCCACCGCTGTCATTATTCAAAACAAACCAGCTAGCACCGTTAGCTTCAGCTAGTTAGCGCTGCACCCGCCGGGACGCGGTCATCCTCATATCTCTGTATCTTATCATGGTTTCAGAAACATAACCGCAGCGAGTTTTTATCAGCATGACACACTTCGTCATGAATCACGGCTATATCCATTCCAGATGAGCCATATTGCAGAGAAAATAGAGTACGTAAAGCAACTTCCGCCTGGACAGCTAGCAGGTCATTCATAAAGAGAATCCTTCCTGTGATCTTTGACACTGCCGCCTGTTGGTGGCGCACTGAACTACACCCATCATGCTGGATTTGCATTAGTGCGCCGGTAACCGCACTGGAGACAGGATTTGTTGTAGCATAAATTTTAATCAGATTCAAAAGGTTATTTTTTATTTATTTATTTTACTATGATCTGGCTAGGCTACATTTGTAATAGTGTGATTATTCATAGTTACACTATATTTTATATTGTTTCTTCAGAATATGTACTATGTAAGTACTAAAAGCAGCAACCATCTGAATGTTTAAGCCTGCTTGTTTTTGTAAATGAAATTTGATTTTAATATATATGTTGGCAGCAGTTCAATAATAATTATAGCACACTACTGAATAAATACACTTTTGCCCATTAAGTTTCCTGCTTTGACTTCTCAACAATCATTTGGCATGATGTTTTATAAATAATGATTTGTTTTCCGTTTACACGCAAATTTAGAATTTCAATGTTCAAAAACAACATAGCACCTTTCTCACTAGGTAATTATCCCTTATGAACCTTTGCATTAGATTCAGCAAAAACAAACAATTTCAGCAGCCCTAGTGCTGGTTATATTAGAGTACTAGAGAAATTTGACTTGTAATGCTGTAGATTTATGTACAAAACGAATGTTAGTTGAACATGTTTGGAAGGAAAAGAAAATGTATCATTTGATTAATTGAAATGGTTTTATTTATTTATTCGTCCTGGGTTTGCATATTTTTTTAATTCATTTATTTATTTTGGTGCAATATTCTGTGTTTTATTCAGATTAGAATATACTTTTTTGTAGCCAGTCAGGTGCATTGGTTTAATTGCAAACAACAAAAAATAAACAACCAATTAATACTTTTTTTTTAAAAATTACATGAAATTTGTATTTAGAAACACATCATAGTTGAAAGTAACAGTCAACCCAGCCCGACCACATCCCGGTTTTAGATGCTACTTTTACCGTGAAAGCAATCTAAAAGTGCCGTCAAATTTGAAAATACAGACGAATCATATGGTCAGTGTAATTTTAAGATGACAGTCTGTATCAAAATGTAACTTCAAGAAAGCACCACTTAATAACCTTAGTATTAAAAGCTTCTGAAAAGATGGACTTATTTCAGTACTAATGTGTTTGATCGGATGATCTACATAACAGAGATGTAATGCATATTTACTCAGATACCCTGAAGGAAATCCTGATATAAAAGTTTTGCTTCATACAAATTAATTATAGCATATCAGTTGAAAATAAAGTATTCTATTGGTTGTCTTCAGATCTTGTGTTTTCTTCAATTTTGTTGTTCCTCTGCAGTCCTGCTCCTTCTCGGTGTGTTAATCACAGGAAATGCCTTCTCTATCTATCTCCTACCTCAGGTGTTGCATCAGTTTACCTCAGGGATAATAATTGTACATGGACATACATAAATGATTGTGTTCTTGTAAAATACCTTCTAAAATGAATGAATGAACCAAAAAAGTAATAGAAAAATAGGTATTTATTAACTGAATTGAAACATACAAAGTTAGAAAAACAATTTGATGGATCCTCTTTAAACAGATACATTATTTTATTTGTCTCATATCCGATGATGCTTTTATGATGTCACTGAATGTAGACGCCGCTCAGCGTTTTCTGTTAAAAAAGACAAAACAGACGTTAGACAGAGCCGTGTGTTGAATCTGTTAATGAAGTGTTTGATATTTAAATAAGGATGTCTTACTTCTCCAAATACTCTATAGCTTTCTTCACCCAGAGTTTGTCAGGATTGGTACAGACAAATTTTCCTTTCCGTAGCTGGAAACTGCAAAGAGATCATGTTAGTACAACACCCATGTTGGCAGTCGGTATGTTTTTTTTATTTTTTACCAATATGTGTAAATCAAGATGATTTATTACTTACATTACTGCCTTAATGTTGCAGGAATCTATGTTGTCTTGGATTGTGTAGTTCCTCATGTATCTAAATCCGATTGGGGATTCATGATACTCTGTGCAGCAAGGCATCACAGCAACTTTAAAGAAAAGAATCATATAAATTATTAAAATAAACAAAAGCCAAGTAACACAGTAACAACCCACTTCAATGTAAAAATATCTATCTATCTATATCTATCTCAATTATCTAAACTTAAAAGAAATTATTAGTTTTTAGTGCTGATAAAGTTAATCTATTCCCGAATGCGTCACCATGAATATATACTTACAGCTGTCATTCAGTGCCATCAGAAGCACCAGCAGCACAGAAAAGCACAGCTTTACCATCTTCTTCAGCAGTGAATCAGACTTCTGGTCAGGAATCTCAGATGGGATGAGCAGATAAAGTCCATCGATGGCAGTGAGATTTAAATAGTCTGTCAAGTTTGTATGGAATTGTCCAACCACAGACCAGGGAGCTGACTGGAAACACCCATGCTATTATGAATTTAGGTCAGGCGGGAAGTATGACGTGCGGTGTACTTTACCCACATAGTAGCTCAAAACCCCCTCGGCGGGGTCAAATCAGGAATTCACATAGCTCACAATATCATAAATGTATTGATAAGTCAATGATAATTGTTAAGGATCAGAAAGAGCACAGTATTTTTTGGAATGTCAACATCTATTATTTATAAAGACACATGTGTATACAGATACTCTTTCAATTACAAATGTGTTTACTCTGTACATGATTAACACAGCGTTAAGTCATTTTAATCTTCTGTACTTTTTACTCTGCTGCAAGTGTCTGAAAGACACGCTTAGATGATTCATGTTTTACGCAAACAATTCATGATTACTTTTTAACCTACAATGGATTTTAAAAACAGGTTTTACAGGCATTAAAAATAGGCGGTACTTCTGCCAACATTAAGATCCTTTTTTTATATTGCATCAGTAATAACTATGCATTGTACAATAAATAGTCCTGCAATGTTGACAGTATAAAGTGACATTAACCTTTATATACTTAATTTTCTGCAAGTGTTAAATGTACATTTTAATACAATGCTTTTATCAATCAGATATAGTTAAATATATCTATATTCAAATGTTGTATTATTGCATAATACCTGACCACTTAAGTTACCATCTTAAATAAGGTTTTGAGAAAGAACTGCAAACCAAACCTCATGAAACATCCTGCTGACCTTTTTGCAGCAAACAACAGACATGTTGTCTGCAAGTGTGACTAACAACCCTTCTCTGCCTTACCAACCATCCTCATATACATGTTTTCTTATATAATTGTTTTATAATTCATCCTTACACATACAGTTGTGAAAAAATCATGAGGCCGCCCTTGTTTTATCATTGTCATGTACATTTTAATCGCTTTGTAGAACTAAAGGTACGTCTGTTTGGACAAACACATAACACCAAGCTCATAAGCGTTTCATTTCACATCTGATATTTGTCCATTTTCTTGATAATAACCTAAAATACAGAAGTTAGTTTAATTGCATTCTACGTACAGGAGTTAATATTTGATAGGATTAAGAAAAAGTAGAAGAAAATAAGGTGGTCTAATAATTTTTTCCATGACTGTACATTTTACCATTAGTTAACAGTGGAATTTAGTGAATGGAACATTTAAGTCAGCTCAGACATCCAAGGAAAAGTAAGTGGACATGTTCTCTCTATGTAAGGGTAAAATAATGTTCCCAGCATGAACATTAAAGGTCCTAAAAACCCAGATTCCCAACCAACTTGTTATAATGAGGAAAAAGATGCCAAAGGAAGTTATAAACAAAGTTTTGAGACATTTGGGCTCTTCCTTGCAGCAGATTTGTGTTCTCCTTTTTGTTCCCCTTCTGATCCTCACACTGGTTTTGAAAGGCCAATTAAAGATATGAATCTGATCATGAGCAGATCCTGTTGTCTTGTTACCACAGAAAGATAAAATCAGTTTCGATCTTCATGAAGTATTTGATAAAGATCTGGATCAAACAGAAAGGCAGCATCTGGAACAAATTCATACTTAAGAACTGATCTGTCATATATTACTATCATAAAAAAGTTACCTTATGATACCCTGCAACCAGGGCAGAGAGCATGCAGCAGGAAATCTGAATTTTATGCAATAACTCAAACATGGTGCGGTTTTAGTGGAAAGTCTAAGATACACGCTAAGACTCTATCATGACCTATTTAAGTGAACTAAATGCACTTTTTCCTTTTGATGCACAGGTTTTGAGTTTATACTAAGTGTTCCTTTGACCTAGAAAGAACTTTTGTGCAACCATTTACCAACCCACATCAAGATGCTGCACGGAGGTCTTTAGAGTCATAATTTCTTCCCACAAAGATCTCTTCCGTCTGCTTTTAAATGTCACAGTTTTTTAAATTAGATAATCAATTTATGCCCTTTATGTTTTATATGTCAGGGTTTGTCACAAAAAGGAGCCACGCCTTGTAACGTCCATGTTGTTCTGGCTATACCGGATTCTTACCGAAGCATGGACATGGGAACACCACAATGATGCAACTCAGCACAAAAAAATTGTGTTCAGCTAATTTTATTTTAGGCGTGTATAACGAGAGTCATAGATTACACCGCAGAGGGCAATGTTTCACTGACAGCTTCATAGAAAGTTCTTAATCAAAAAAATGCTATATACAAAGTGTTGTATTTTGGTCACATATGCCGGACACCATAAATGTAAACAGAATATTTCATTTAAAAAATATTAGAATATTTTTTCATGAGCATTAAAATGAGGAGAATTCTACATTTTGAGACAAAGCTCCACATATATCTGTTAATAAACAGCCAGTGAGACATCAGTCATCAGCATTGTCAACACCGAGTTGCATTTGAATGTATGTGCACACATATGGATTTACATTTTTGTATGAATCTATCTATGCATATGTGTTTATGTATTTGTGTGTGTATGTATTTATAAATATGCATCAATGTGTATGTATGTATGTATATGTGTAATATATATGTATGTATGTGTATGTGTACTGTATGTGTAGTACATACAGTTTTTAGAATGTGTCCGCATTTATGTTTTTATGTATGCTTGTTCGGATATGTACACTGGCACATTTTGAAATTTCAGTTTACCTGAAAACGCAATTTGACTCTGCAACCCTTGCTGATTTTATTATTTAATTGCTGTTATATTTTAGTGTTATAACATTTTATTTTTGCTTAATTTGCAATGTATGTGTTTTCTGTCATGGGGCTACTGATGTAAATTAGCATTGCCATGCATTGTGGTATATTTACATGCAAATATTTGTTTGTTCATTAATATATACTGTCTAGTTCATAAATAAATAATTTCAATGAAAAGCAATTTTAGAAGACATTATTTGGACAAAAGCATTAGAACAGAGTATCTTCTAAATATTATTTTCTTCTTTTCTGAATGAAACAAGACAACAGCTCCATTTGTCACAGATAAAAGATTGCTTTAAGCAGAAGCAGAACCTTTGCTTGCAAATGTAACCTTTCACGACCAGCCAACAACCAGCCAACAACCAGTCGACAACCAGCCTTGAGATTTTGAGACCAGGTGGTGCCAATTGGACCATTCTCTGATTTTGTTTTGTTTTACTTTGTTATAGTTTGGCTTTTCAGGGATAATGTTGACATGCTGAATTATAATTTGAAAGAGATTAAGAGCAACTACATCAAGGGATAGTAATACTTATCCTAAATCAATCAATCAATCAAACTTTATTCATAATTCGCCTTTCAAACAAAATGTGGCTCAAGGCGCCTTACATTTAAAAATATTCCCGTCCATTCACAGCACCCCCCACTTCACAATTAACCAACAATTACCATACCCCCCCTACACACAGAGACACACACATGCACACACACACAAACACTCACAGACAAACACACACACACACACACACCTTCAGCTTAGGATAAATCAAAGTACATGGCGCTAGGTGCAGATGGACAGGAGAGGAGACCTCATCAGAAGAGGATCCGTCTGTACCAAGGGCGGGACACCAGCCGCTGCTGCAGGGGCACAAGAGCATGGCGGCCCAGGGAGACCTGGCTGAAACACCAGCCCCCACCACCAATCAGTCGGACACCACCCCCAACACAGACGGACCCCCGGAGAGGAAACACTGGAAGGATCTAAAAACAATAAAAGGCAGGGTATATAACGTCAAAAGTAATAAAAAACAATCAAAGGCTGAATATAAAATACTAAATATTACGGAGCTAATTAAGACTTAAATAACTGAATATCAACTAAAAGCTAAGCTAAAAAAGTGGGTCTTTATCTTTGCACAACATGAAATTATTGCTTTAAGTAATCAGTTATTATAAGTAACCCCACCCAGTCCTTTTTTACATCTGTCGTTGGGTTCTATCAAGACATACCACATATCACATTTCACTGGGCCTTGGTCATCTCCCCCTGCCTGTCGCCTGCATTGCTGGGAGAATTTCTGAAAAGCCACGGCACAGCATTCGGCTGACGCATCTGCCACAGACTCTGTATTGTCTGCACTCTGAGAATTGATCTGTTCCACACTGCAGCCTGGCTGACTCCTTTTGGAAGTCAAAATAAAGCTGCAGAGTGTCTCAGGCTGTCTGAGAATCTGCTGGATGTAAGAAAAATTAATTAACTGGATTAAAGTCAAAAAAGAAAGAATCATCTGGGGCCTTTGGGGTTGGTGTGGCTGTTTAGTTAAGATTGTCAAACTCCAGAGAACTATGCAAAGGTGATTTCCAAAGCAGCTTCCGAGTTATTAGAGTCTCACTCCTCATTCTGCATTGGTTTGTGAAGGATACTTTACTTTCCTCCCACAGTCCAAAGACATATGCAATAAGTCATGAGGACAGAAAACTCTAAACTGCCCACACGTCTTACACCGAGTGATTTTATGCCCGTACATTCATCCTACGAAACGTTCTTTGACTTTTACCCTCTGCATGCTGTCAAACTGGAGACTCCTTGCTGACAAAAATGAAGCCAGTAAGCACTACAAGTGGATGGACGATGGCACGTCAAAATCCCATGACTTAACCTGGCTCCACCTTTCAGTTAAAGTGCAGTGAATCAAATCAGCATGTAACTACATCGCTAATGTGCTTTGGAGCTGATGCTGAATCTCATCTCTAGCAGCTCCAGAGACTGCTGGGTAAAAAGATGTACGGACACAAAGCACCTTTCTTCTGAGGAAATCTCTATCTTCACGGATAAAATTACTTCACCGGTTTTTTGACACTGCTAGTGATTAGTTAAACCCCCCCCCCCCCACCTCCACATCCGTAATGACATCTGAACTACAAATGACAACTATTTAATTTCATTGCTATCGATGAGGCTGTGCCTTATTACAGTGGTATATGCTAACAGTGGCAGGGTAACACCGCTTGTGGCCACAATTCTAATAAGCTGATGTGAAGAACATCTCATTTCAGTATCTCAGCATTAAATGTGCTCATAAGCTGTGAACACAAAGTACAGCTGGCTGTTGGGAAAAGCACAATCTCAAAGAAACATGTAGGAAACAATATGGACCTTTACAACAACAAATTATGTGGTGACCAAAGGCAGAAAAAGCAGGTGTGGAATGGGGACATTACACTCTAGCCCCTCTTTTCTGCCTCACACTTCAGCAAGAGATCTTTGTTTGCTGTGTAGCGCTTGTGATTTCCAGCTGCGAGCACAGCAAACACACCAAAGTGTTGCATTACCACTTTTCAGTCCAGATAACAAACTCAATTAGCAAAGTCTGTCTAAAATTCTTCAACATATCTGCACTACAACAGCAGTGCTCAGCCTTTTGTCTGATAATACTGACAATACAAATGTATATGTCACTGATAACATACACAGCAGGTAGGCAGCTTTCTGTCTGATGCTGCATCCAACTTTGTACACCTCAAACTGCTGCATTCACTGCCATTACAGGACATTTAAAATTGATATTAGATGCTTTATTTATATTAAAGAATACTTGATGGTGGTAACCTCTGCACGACATAGAAAGTAATCATAGACTAAGTGACTATGAGATGATATTATGTGTCATCTAAGTGGATTCTCCTGTTAATTTGAGAGGCACAGAAGGGTCATATTGTGTTGGCCTATAGGACATTATATACCCATGTGAGCTGACTGACATGTATAAACTTGCAACTAAAAAGCTTTAAACTTTGGAAAGAATAATTGCAATCAATGCATGCACACAACTAGTGTACAGATTAGCTGTGCATGCACATGTATGTTCCAGTACGTCTGCTCTGTTCTTTAACAGCATGACGCTGTCCATAGGTAACTACGTTAGGCTAAGTTAAAACAAAGGAAAGCAAAGAGTCAAACATTCTTCTTTATTTCATGTAAAACATGTTTACAGTCGGACTCAGACAACATTTTTTATTATTTTCATTAAAGGAGCTAAAAGGTGCCGTACTGTGGAGCTGAACCGTACCGTACCGTCCTCTTCCGCTTATCCGGGGTCAGGTCGCGGGCGCAGCAGCCTAAGCACGGAAGCCCAGACTTCCCTCTCCCCGGCCACATCCGCCAACTCATCCGAGGGGATCCCGAGGCGCTCCCAGGGCAGCCGAGAGATATAATCCCTACAGCGTGTCCTGGGCCTACCCCGAGGTCTCCTCCCGGTGGGATGTGCCCAGAACACCTCCCGAGGGAAGCGTCCAGGGGGCATCCTGACCAGATGCCCAAACCACCTCATCTGGCTCCTCTCGATGCGGAGGAGCAGCGGCTCAACATCGAGCCTCTCCCGGATGACCGAGCTCCTCACCCTATCTCTAAGGGAGAGCCCGGCCAC
>JAVQJG010119287.1:0-10562 GCA_036024015.1 Craterocephalus amniculus
TTCCCCATGTCCCCCCCCCCCCCCCCATTCATTTTCATCAGTGATGTTACATGTGCTTCTTATATGACCTTTTACACAATGATAGGAAACCATGTCAGTTTCTGGATTTTGGCTAAAACCACTGCACAATAAAAATATATTAAAGATACCAGCTACAAAGGCTATAGATGTCGTTTCTCATACGAAACTGAGGTCCAGGACAGATTCAGCTGTTTCAGCACCATAAATGGATAGTCTCTTTTGCCTTCCAGGACAAAATGCAGTAATAACAGAAAAGCATAGGCTAAGCTTGATGTGTTCTCAAGACAGAGCAATCCGGAAAATTACAAACATTAAGCAGATAAGAGGAAATACAAATACTAAAAATACAGTAACAACACAGTCCAAGGCAGTGCACCATTGCAAAGACTGGGATTGAGGAATGCTCTACTGTACATTTCTATGGTTAATCACTTCTAAATTGGGGGCCTCTCAAAATCAGGTAAAATAATCTTACTGTCAGTAGATTTTTGACTAATGCTGCTAAAAAGACAGGGAAACTGTAAAAACACCACCTCATTCATTCACGCTGTTGGCTTTCTGTAATCAAGTGGACGTTTAATAAATGCTTATTGTATTTTTTGCTCCTTTAAAACTTTCTATCCCACTTTGATATGACTTGAGGATCTACATTTCAGTACATTAAACATTAAAACTTGCAAGTCAAACTGCACTTGCACTTGAAATAGCAAATGCAGTGTGACTAGTAATTTCAGAAGCTTGGAAGTTCTAACAGGAAACAAATTGACAACATGAAGATAGATGAATAAGAATCTTTTTTTACAGCTTCATAAGTGAAAGTTTTGAGGATTCGTTTTTTCATTCATATACATTTTTTTAAACCAAACAAAAGATTAATAATTTACAGACCTACATATCTCTCAGGCTTCTCAATTATTAAAGGTAAAAAAAAGAAGCCTTTAAAGCCTATCTTTGAAGCCAAGCGGAGAAGTAGCCAACTCCATCTGTTGATGAAAATCATGATGCGATCAAAAGCTCTGGCATACTGATGAATTGGACCTTGAGCAAAGACGCTTGATCGGCCTGTTGTTTAAAAAGAAACTAATCACTAGACAGCAGAAAGTGTTAAATGTGCTTATTTGCTATTCTGCAAATCCTAAATCTACTTTCATTATTGAAGAAAAAGAAAACAATCTGATGATCTCTAGTGTAAAAAAGAAATGGGGTTTAAAATGATATGAAATGTCCTTAAAAAAAAAACCGACGCAACATTGGAAAAAAGTCCTGAAAGCGTAAATAAATAAAAAGCGAAGTCTGCTCGATGTCCCTTGTAAAAACGACTCGCGCTTCTCCAACTTGGATCTTTTGTCCCACCGCGTGAGCACAGATGGATTTGTGAGGACTCCAAACATGTCATTCTCACTACACCTGTGCTGCCGCCTCCTGGACGGACGCGACTCCTTTGCAGCGACTGTACTATAAGTGAACGGACAGCTTATGAGCCCCACTCAAAGCGAGAGAACCACACACAAGCAGCGGGATGGCGAGGATAGTAGAGCTGCACCTTCGCGTCCTTCTCGCGGGTCTCTTCCTCACGGGCTCCCTGACACTCCGGGCGAGCAGAGGGGCGACATCGCCGGAGGAGGAGAGGGACAAAGAGAGCGACGCGGAGACGCCGTGTGAGGTGAAAACCGTCACCGTCTCTACCCTGCCCGTACTCCGGGAGAACGAGTTCAGCTTCACCGGCGGAGCCTCGGGGAGCGTGGTCGGAGGTGGGAGCTCTGCTGGAGAAGGTGGTGTTGCTGGAGGAGGAACTGGAGGAGGAGGAGGAGGAGGAGGAACAGGAGGAGGGGGGGAATCCAGACTCCTATTATTTGTTAGAACAGACCTACCTGGGCGAATTTCTGTAATGGATGATCTGGACAACACAGCTCTTCCCTACTTCACACTCGGTAAGAACTGCTGGTTGCCTACTATGTTTGCCCTCCATGATGTGAACCGAGCTGTACAATTATGTGCATAAAGACCAAACACTCAGGTAGACTGCATTCACAGCTCAACTTCCATATCATGTGCTTAAATACACTCACCCTTTGTTACTCACTTCTATTTCCTTTCCCCTCTATGTTTCATTTAGCATTTTTTGTAAGTAGTTGTCCAGTTTCAATGGTGCTCCCATCTCCTTTCCCCTCCCTCAACTTGTGCTGCTTTCTGTGAGCACAACAAAACTGTGCCGCTCATCTTGAAGAGACACTACACCCTTCCATCAACCCCCCCCCCCTTACCTTATCCATCTCTCTGTCTGACTTCCCCTATTTTGTGGTTAAACATGATTAGGATTCTGAATTTCACGCACACCCTAAGTATGGTACCCCAATCAAGCAGTGCAATTTGGCCCCGCAAATACGCATGAAATTGGTATTTTCTTCTCACTTGAGCACAAAAATGTGTTGCACGCACGTATTCTTGGTGGTAAACTGAATAAAACGCTAGGTGAGAGTTTGCAGTGCTGGCAGCATGAACTCATCACAGGTTTTAGGAGCCCTCGCACATCAGATTTTATGTGTGAGTGTGATTCACACTTCCCCCAGATAGAGTGAATAAACACAGCGCAGCACTGGTCTTTGACAGGCCTTCTTAAGTTGTACATGAAAGCCACCGACTCCAATGTGGTCTTGATAACAGCATCACCGATTGGATAATCATAGAGGACATAATGGCAGGGAAGTGTCTCTGCCTTTTACTGCCTAAAAATACATTTTGCTTTGTGAGAGGAGCAGACTGCGTGTAAAAGGAACTTGCTTACCTTGCTTTGTCCGTGTTTTTCATTTCGTGTCAAAACGTCACCTGAAGAATGAATGTCCTTATGCTTTCTCCTCTGCAGTGAGAGAAGTGCAGCTGTTTTTTATGACCGTGCATTGCAAGATTTACGGTCCACGGAACCTGTTAAATACTTTTTGTCACACAGGAGGGAGTGAAAGGCAAAAGTTGCTGAATGCTGTGCGTTATTTAAATTCCAATCACTCCAGACCAGTCCTATTGGAACTGTATGACAGAAAGGTGGTGAAAAACACAGACAAATTTAAAGATGTAGGACTCAGTGGAGGTCAGTGATATGAGTACTGAGAATCCATAAGAGTGGCTCATTACTGCGGTTTTCAGACAGTGGCTTGCCATTTTCCCTTTTTCCTAGTTCAGTGCTCTCAGTTTCATTCCCTGTATGAAGAGTGTCGAGTGAACTGGCTGTGCGAAGCAAAGGCGGGCAGGCAGGCTGAGGGCTGGAGCATTAAGCTAGTAAATCACTTTCTATTCTCATTAAGGACAGCCGTTGACTAGTGAGAAAGGCCTCTCTGTCCTCCCAGTCAGCCAGCTAGCAAATTTGCGGCTTCACCCTTTCGGTGCATGACTGCATGCTGTGGAGAGAGAGAAGGAGCCATAATAGTTGAATGTACACAACACATACAGAGGGCACAGCCTGCGTCTTTCGGGTTCTTTGAAGAGGTTTAGATAACAAATACTTTTAAATAATCTAAAAAAATCAAAATGTGCACAAAGCATGCAGAAGCGCTGCACTTATTGAGGATTTGAAAACATAATAGGACATATGTTTCTTTTTAGTTTATTCATAAGACTCTTTCCTTGGGCACTTGCCTCTGTTTTCAGAATACCTTGATCAAAGATCTATCTTTCATTCATGAATAGTTCAGTTCAGTGGCTACTCCAAAGCAAGACTGTGAAGACAGTAAACACAGGTGTGTTTTTATCACACAGCTGAAGGCTGAAAGTTAATTCTGCAACACAGGTGCCTTTAATCTTGTTAAACTTGCATTCTCGTATTTGTGCTAAGACCCAGGTGCTGCTAGTGTCCCAGACAGACGTTCGGGTGCCACCTGTACTTTCCTTGTTTTCAACACCATCATACATGCCAGTCATCCTGACAGCTTTTTTCTTGATGGATGCATTAGTGGTTGTGGTCCAACTTGTCAAATAAAATGATTCAGATGACATCATAGAAACACACCATTTTGTTGATTTATTAAAACAGCAAACACAATTACACACTCTGTTCATTTTTATGGTCAGAACTTAAATTGTTGCATCAAAATTTGCCCTCCTTTTCTTTCAGCTGTTCAACTTGCACTTCTGATGCTCAAGTATGGTAAAAAAGGGTAGTTTTAGCAATCACTCATTAACAGAACCATTATGTGTGATGCAGATGCTTGAAAATGGCCGTCTTTCTTTTATTCAGGCTTTTCATTTTATCTTTTGACATCCATTAAACACTTTCTGGGAGCTTATTGTATCTGTAGTGTTTTGGATTGTGGCAGCATGTTCTGTTTTCGCTTTCTAAGTATTTTTCTGTAGCTCAGAAAAAGCCAATAATGTCAGGGTTTTTTTTGACAAAACAGAACAACTAAGAACAAAGCAAGGTGGTCTGATCATCTGAACTGAGCGACAAGTTGTTGTAAAATGTCACGAGTAAGAGAAACCGTAATCTTTCCTAACCAATGAGAAAGAGAGCAGAGATATCATGGATGTGTAACAATGCTTGTGCAAAGTAGGTCACATGACCCAAAGTTCGTCCAGACTATACAAGAAATGAACATATCATTGTTGTCATCTACTGATTTGTGGAGCTCTGGTTTGAAGCGTGGCATTTTAGATTTTCTTTTTTTTTTAAAGCTGAAAGTGACAATTTTTCTCTTGTCTTCAAACCACTTACCAGATTATGCACAAAGTGTATTTAAAACCACAGAAGATACAAAAAATATACTTAATGCAAAATAAAATTTAAAAAAAGGATATTCAAAATCTTTGAGGGAGTATTACCCCGATTAACTAAAGAGCAAACTATAATTACAGTGAACCCAGAACAAATTAAAAGAATACAACAGTGTACATCCTTCTATGAAGAATACTTTATTGATCACAGAGGGAAAATCAGTATTGTAGTGCTCTCATTCTTCAGGCTGCTGTATGGAATGATCTTCAGTAAGAGGCTTGTTCAGGTCCGATGCAAGAAGCTAGCAGTTCCATGCCTCTTGTGCAGATCTTCTCATTAACAGTGACATGTCCAGGATGACACCAACGCTGGTTAACCAGCATTCCACCTCCCTTCAGCTTCCCATTGAGTTGTTTTTTGCGGTCTGCACCGACTGTCTTGAAGCTGTGTACAGATGCATTACAGTCGCGGATGTGTTCATGCAGCCATGTCACGGTTAAGCACATAATACTACACTATATACTGAAATGACAACAAAATAACTTCAATCATAACAGTTAGAATGCAACTGAAGTTAGAGGATAATGAATCACATGCCTGGTCCATATGGATGGGTATTAACCGTCATGGATTTCCAGTCATGTCATTCAAGCCTTTCTGATATCTACTTCATTGTATATTAACAAAACGACTGGTTAGAAAGAACAGAATTAGCTAATAACATTATGACTTGTGGGAGGAAAGATGAGTGTGTTTACAGAGGAACGTTCACCTCCTTTTTAATTAAAGCAAAGAGTATTTTGGACTAAATGTCCAACACCCATCAGGATTCTTCTATTGAAAGGCATTTTCATTTTCACATTGGACGCCAGATGACCGTTCATCTTTACACAGCCTGTGATTATGTCTCACTGTGACAAAACACTGGAGGATTTGAACAACAAAACACTGGACTTTAACACACTACTGTTTATTTTTTTAAGTATACTGTGTAGTTGCATCCAAAAATCACTTGATGCCTCATTTACTGCTCTTCGTTGAGCAAATGTCATTCACTCAAAGTGGACATTAAAATTCAGAGACTTTTTAATCGTTGTTGTTTTTCAATACCTCAAAGCATTACTTTGTTAATTACTTTGGGTTTTTTTTCAGAGTGCTGTAGTAAAAATTAGGTAGGTATTAAATTGTTACTTTGATGATCAAGGAAAATGGCTGATAGCATGCATTACATATTGAATGGAAAGATTTCCAGTCCTTAAAACCATGACAAAATCTGAATCAATATTAATTTTGTTTTTGTTGCATTGATGAGAACAAATGTTTTGTTTCTTAACCCAAATTTTTATATTTCCCTGTGATAAAGTACCTATCAGTACAATTTAAAAGTCTTGAGCCACTCCTCATTTTTTATATAGTTTCAAGGAAAATCTAAATACTTCCTGCTTTTTTTATTGAAACAGGAAAACATAAATTAAATTCATGAATGGAAAATAAGGTAAAAACAGAGTTTGGAGAATTATAATGCGCTTAGCAGTAGTCATATTTAAGATGACCGCCTTTGTGATTCAAAGCTTATTAGACAAGCTTTCTAGAAATGTATTTAAGTAGCCTTCAAGAATAATTCATCAGGCTTCTTGAAGGACATTTCAAAGCTCTTCTTTGGATCTTGGCCTTCTATTATGCTCTGTCAAGATAATCCAACAACTGACTTCAGTAATGATGAGCTTTCATTGCTTATTAAGACCTGTTGCCACTGTTTTTCAGTCCAGTTCCTGTATCATGTGGCACACTTAAACCCTTTCTCCCTGATAACCTTCCTTCAGAATTATTCGTTGACCCCCATATGGAGACCATTTTTGGTGAGGTCTTAGTAAATAGTAAAACTTTAAAAACAAACAAAAGGATTTTAAAATGGACTAGCATCCACAATGTACGCCACACAGATGTGACAAGTCATTGGGTAATATTTCTGTTTCCATTAAACAGTTGATGCAAAAATACAGTACATGCAAGGAAATTAAAATAGATGATGTATCTTAAACAAATCACCATAACCATTCTCTGCTAAATAGTTGATATGCGAACAGTGGTTCATCCCTCTTGTTTGGAAACTTTTTTTTATACTTGAAGTTTGTTTTTTTTACAAGACTGTTGAGTTGCATAACAAAGTTAAGAGCACAGATTCCTTTGATAATGGTCAGCTACAGTGAGTAGACTGAAGATGAGTGAAAAAAAATGTTAAAGACTTTCAGAAAGTCTGGAGAATTATTTCTTAAGATCAATTTAATAGATTACAAGAGCGTCTGTTTCCTCTGAAGGACAATCTTCAGAAATGTTGTTGACTCAAGGCTGTTTGACACAGGTCGGTATTTTGGAAACACTCCTATGGCTTTAATTGACAGTGCAAACAATTAGCACTTACTGCTGCGCGACATTTGATTGTCCGATAAGGTACAAGCAATGTGTCACATTATAGTGCTTCTACATAGCAATTTTTTTTGTGATGTGCCAGTTCAATTCATTTTCTTATTTTTAATCAATGTCGGAATGGCACCACATGAGATGAGATTCATGCCTTGGCAGCCAAATGCATCTGCACAATAATGAGCAAAGTCTTGTCTTGTTTACTCAATTCTGTCAGATGTCCGATTGTTTTGTCAAACAAGCGTCAAAGGTTATTGGGGAAGGGGGGTAGGACCACTAGTGTCCTTCCTACTCTGGCTTGTCTGCTCAGCTTTGATTTATTACCACAGTGTCAGAGAGAATGGATGAGCAGAAAGGGCAATGTGAAGGAAAAGGGAAGAGTAAAGGGCTTCCCCTCACCTTTACGTGTACCCGTTTGTTGCCATCCAGGTTGGCAGTTTTGATAAATATCCTTTTATCCAATACAGTTAACCACCAGTGTATTTATGGATTTTTATCTCTTCTTATAATGCTTATATGCTTAAAAATTAGGCTGAGATTGCAGTAAGGAGAAAATATGCAATATTTGTTCGTCATCCAAGTTGTTATAGAATACTGAATTCTTCTGAGATTATTCCGTACTACTATGCTTTGTCACACAAGATAATTTTACATTCTCATTTAAAGTGATGTCGTGGGACTTGGTGAAAATCAATACCTTTTGGCAACATGGCTGACTGTGTAAGCACCTCATTAGGAGTTTGCCCTTTTTTAAAAACCTTCAGGCACTTAATGCAGGATCGAAAACATTCAGATGTCTCACTCTTCTTTGTTGCTTCTGTCCATCGTTTGACTAAATCCTTATTTTCCATTCTGTTTTATTTTTTTGGTAAATTTATGTCTTTTTTAGGCATCTTACCAAAGTCAGACATATCAAGCAGCCTGTTTCACTCACTCGGTCTCCCTGCTCTGCCTTGCCGTATCTCATCGAGCAGGGGTTACAGCAAACACAGCTTGCTTAGAGATGGGAGATTAAAAGCTACACTGGTAAAGGAGAGAGTGGATGCAGGTACCCCAGAACTCTGTTCCCTGTGGCGTGGACCATGTGCACACTGCATTACATCTTAGTCTTATGTCAGAGTTTCGGCTTTGCACTGCTGGACAAGCAATGAAGAGGGTGTGAAGGTGAACAGGCGACAGAGGAGCTGAAATGGGGGTGTGAGATCTAGCAGAAACATTTCAGTGGACCTGAATGCAGTAGGGTATATTCAGGAAGGATACAAAAGATTCATATGTATGCACATGTGTATCCTCGCAAGCTGGTTATTCTGGTCTCATTCCTGATTTATGTCTTTTATTCTTAAAGTTTTAGTTTTGTCCGCTCTCACTGTGAATTTTCAGCCATGTCTTTGGTTATTGATGCGATCTAACCAGGATGATCAATACACCACTGCTTACACTTTGTCTGGGTGAAGGATTGACTCTTCATGTTAAGTTTAGCTTTTTGCCATAAGAGAGGCAGCTCTGATGCTGTTGAACACCAGTGAGTGACAAATTGTTCTGTGCGTAACGAATACAAATAAAGACATCTATGCTTGATAAGGTGGTTTTATCACTCACAAGGCGAAAGTCATGCGGTCTGCAGTGAAGAGACATGCTAGTTCAGTTCAGTGGTGACAGACCATAGCGATGGCATAGAAAGGATGGGCGGTCTGCGGTCAGTGACCCATGCAGGCGGAAGTCCAGTTGGAAGATCTCTATTTTGTCATGCTTTCTTTTACCACCAGAGTTTCCAGTGTTGCTTGTTGTCGCTGGTGGACAGCTTTGATCTCAAGATAATCATTTGATCATTACCATTTCTGAGAGGCACACTGTGGTTGTCTTTGCCAGAATGAACAAAGAGCCTCATGTAATTGACTCTAATGAATGCACAGGCTCTTTCTGTTCCTTTTTATTTGCCCGATTTATGCAAAGCAACACCATGCACATTTGTTCATATGCTTTCCCCAGAAAATGTAGACAAATGACTATATGGCAACCTCATCCTGGCCCGCACAATATATGTTCCAAGTCAGCTAGTTTTTTGTTTGTTTGTTTTGTGAATTAACGGAATGAAAGAGTAGGGGAAGGAAGGGGTGGGGGATGGTGGGGGGTGTAAACACAAAAATGTTTGCCTGTACATGTCAGCTTGGAAAGTTGGGGGAATGTGATGGATGAATTTTATATTTAGAAATCTGAGCTGAGCATAGCTGTGAAATACTTCCTTGTGCGATGAATAAACTAACTTTACCCTTCCCAGACTAGTTAAATTCATAGTTCCTGAGCTCCAGTGTCTAGCCCATCTGTAGTTTTCAAAGCATATTAGCCTTAAAAACCTAAACGGAAGCTAAATGTTTTCCATCCGAGTGGAAGAGTTTTATTTTTGCTTGCTTTCTTTCTCTTTAGCCTTTGTATGGTTGCAGAAGAATACACCTCTGTACTGTAAGTACACAACTTATTATTTTCATATATGAAGCTGGACTAGTACAAAAGAATAGACTAGATGGTCTAGGTAACAAGAGAGTATGCCACGAGCTAATTCCCAAAAGATTCATAGACTTTCTCATTGTATACTATACAAAGGCTTTTAGTCTGTGCTCTGAATGCATAATGTGACACTGATTTATAAAAGCAATTCAATTTAGTCGCTCTTTTTGCTCTTTGGGCTCCTCTGAAGTGTCCCCACCACATAATAGAAGGCCCCATGTGACAACAACTGTGTAATGTATTTGCCCTCTTTGTAAAATACTCTTTATAATGTGAGCCAGACATTGGGGGCACAGGGAATTTGGGTAAAATCCATCAACTTTGCTTAGATTACCTCTAAAACCTTGCTTTATATGCAGAGACTTGTAGAACATTTTAGGGTGCAAAGTTCCATTTTGCCATCTCAAGACAATATTTGTATATGGCTATATAGGGATAGGGTATTGTTAAGGATTTATCGATACTACTACTTTTATCAGTTCGGTACTTTATCTGTACTCTTATTTATAATTTTTTTAAAGACTAAAATGGGGAAAAAAGGGAGGGGTGAACATTAATTTATTTTTAATATAGGGAAACAGTCAAGCACAGAATATAAAAGAACTATAAATAAAGAGAAAAAAATAAATAACTTTTTAAAAATACTTTTTTTAAATATCCTAATGCTATAAACTGAACACTTGCTGTCTATTTAAAAAGTTTAAGTTTGGTTGCAAATAACAACCAAAATTATGTGTAGTGTTAAGTAGGGCTGTAACGATACTCCAACTCACGATTTGATTCGTATCACTATTTTTGACCCACGATTCGATACACAAAACGATTTTTTTTTAACCTGTTTTGTCCAGCGTCGTTGCAAACAGAATGATTGTCTGGCTGCTGTTTGGTACCGGACAAATTTACTCTATCA